>ML677361.1:3203616-3338678 GCA_007922305.1 Dermatemys mawii
GGGGGGGGCTCACCACCTGGACTCCAAGGCGGGGAGTTCAGTGTGGGGTGGATTTCGTACCTGAACTCTGAGGTGGGGACTCGAAGCGGGGGGTCGGGGGCTTAACACCTGGACTCAAAGAGATGAGTGCTGGGAGGGGGGCTCAGTGAGAGGGGGGCATCAGCTCCTTAACCCTGGAGGGTATGTCTCTGAACTGTGTGACTCTCTGCTCGGGGCGGGGGTCGCCTGATCTGGGGCCCTGCCTATTGTCATCTTGATAGAATTCAGATTGCAAGGAGATGGTTTTTATTGTGTCTTTTGAAACGAATAAATAAAGCTGTTCAGAGGGATCCCAGATTGCTCTCTGTTCAGCCCCCTGTGTTGTGGGGTCCCTGGCCTGTTGGTTGTTTAGTGGGGCAGGGTTGTGGGTTTGTTCATAAATGATTTATCTCCACTGGCCAAGGGTACTGCAGAGTGGATTGGCTTTATATCTCAAGTTATTTTGTGGCAGGTACTTTTGATAAGCTACTTTGTAAATTAAAAGGAAGGTCAGTCTTAGGGTCCATGCATCAGGTGATGGTTGGTCTTAAGGGCTGTGTTCTGTGACAAGGGTTGCTTGGATGTGAAAGGAGGGGAATCAAGATCACCAACAGCACCAGCAGAAGCACCAGGGTCCCACCCAAGGACCAGTGTAATTAACCAGCAGGTTGATGAACAGCAAGATCAGGATGCCTGGGACCACTAAGACTTTGGATCCTCGTTATTTTGTGCTCATAAGACCGTTGCCCGTCCCCACACAGAAAGGTGCAAAGGTCCAAGCTAGAAGTAGCACCGTTTATAACTGCTGGGAGTCCACAAGGGAGCAGTTGTTTTGGGAGAACTACCACAGGAGGCACAAGCAACTCACTCAGCATGGGTACTGGACACCCAGCTGGAAACCCTACCAGGAGCTTGGAGAAATTCTCTACCTAGAGCCAAAGAAACTCACCCTCCACTATCTGGGACAGATGCCCCAGGTAAGAACCTAAAATAGGCTTTCCTCTTCTGAATGATTAACTTTTTTAATTTTTTTCATGCCTGGTTTTCATAGCAAAGCAGAGAGGATCATCTAGTAGGGAAATTGTAGAGGCACATTCTGCTGGAAAAGAATAGTCAATTTTTGTTTAAAGAGCAAAAAGGCAGTGTGAAACACTGGGCTGTGCCAGCCTATTAATAGGTTATTCCAGTGTGATCAGATTAGATAATCACTCCTCTGGTCTAATTTTTGTACTGATGTTCTGTGGTAAGTGCTTTGATGTTACATTTTGCAGTTTGAGAATAGAGAAGAGCCTTGTAAACTTGGTCTTTGGGGGCTTTAGTAAGAGCAGTTTCAGTAGAGTGGAGAAATTAGAAAGAAAATTGTGGCGGGGGATTCAAGAGAAAATTAGGGTAATGGGAATATACAGCACTTCTAAGGAGAGTTAACCAGATCATTACTGAAAACAGAAGGGAAGGAGCAAATAAAGAGAAAATGACTGAGGACGAGGGAAAGATGAGCTAGGAGTCAGGAAATGATGGGATCTAGGGGATGGGACAACGGGTTAGAAGTTGAGCATAAAAGGAACACCTCAGAATTGGAGACAGGGGTGATAGAGCAAAGGAAAAGTCTGGAGGGTGGGGGTTAGGATTGAGGATAGTTGTTAGAGAGGTGGTGTGAAAGCTCTTGTATCAAGTAGAGATAAAGAGGTACAGTTTTAGATGTTATAGCAGTATATTTGGTGTTCTGAAATGCATCTGTATTTGAGTTCGTAGGGAGTCTAATATGGTTAACTATGATTATTAATATTCTGCTTTGACTGCCAGTGTAATTATCTCCACCTAATGGTCTCCTATGCTCTTACAGAGGCACTCAGTAAGGGGGTCTTACTCTTCCATAGGCCCCTTTTACTGTCTGATTTAATGTTTGAGGTATGAGACCAAAAATATCATTTGTTTGGTTGCCAACACTTGAGATTCAATTGCAAAATCCCACCATTTGTTTTCTTCACTGTATAGTTGAAAAAAAATAACCCCAACTATACATACAATATGATGGGGGGGCTAATTTAGCTACAACTAATCAGGAAAGAGGTCTTGGAGTCATCATGAATAGTTCATGCAGTGTGCAGTGGCAGTCAAAAAAAGCAAACAGGATGTTAGGAATCACTAAAAAAAGGGATAGAGAATAAGACGGAGAATATTTTATTGCCCTTATATAAATCCATGGAACGCCCATGCCTTGAATACTGCATACAGATGTGGACTCCTCATCTCAAAAAAGATCTACTGGCATTAAAAAAGGTTCAGAGAAGGGTAACTAAAATGATTAGGAGTTTGGAACAGGTGTCGTATGAGGAGAGATTAAAGAGGCTAGGACTCTTCAGTTTGGAAAAGAGGAGACTAAGGGGGGATATGATAGAGATATATAAAATCATGAGTGGTGTGGCGTAAGTGAATAAGGAAAAGTCATTTACTTGTTTCCCTAATGTAGGAACTAGGGGCCACCAAATGAAATTAATGGGCAGCAGGTTTAAAACAAAAAGAAGTTCTTCTTCACACAGTGCTCAGTCAACCTGTGGAACTCCTTGCCTGAAGAGGTTGTGAAGGCTAGGACTATAACAGAGTTTAAAAGAAAACTAGATGAATTCATGGAAGTTAAGTCCATTAATGGCTATTAGCCAGGCTGGGTAAGGAATGGTATCACTAGCCTCTGTTTGTCAGAGGGGGGTGATGGATGGCAGGAAAGAGATCACTTGATCATTACCTGTTAGATTCATTTCCTCTGGGGCACCTGGCATTGGCCACAGTCAGCAGATAGGATACTAGGCTGAATGGACATTTTGGTCTGACCCAATATGGCTATTCTTATGTACTGTTGTTGGTTCATGCAAGGACATCTATAATTCACTGAGTTGTTGTTCATGCTCTCTGCCAAGTGAAGCAACATTTGTTGTCTGAATATACCCAGAATTCAGTCATCTTTCTCTCTCTCTCTTTGCAATTATAAAGCAAGCCATAATGACTTTGGCCCAGATCCACAAAGGGATTTAGGTGTTGCAGCTCTCATGCACTATATTTGACTAAGCTTCTAACATCCTATCATCTTGAAAATGAAAGGGCTTTTGGTTCTATGAGTATTTAGGTGTACAGCAAGTTTTCCCAGTATTTTTGCCCATGACAGTGTTTATTATGCCTTTATAGCGTATAACCCCTGAAATACCCTTCCCTCAGACCCTAGAAGTACCTTTTATATTTAGATATTCAGCAGCAACTGTTGATTGTTTAGACTTCTACACAAATCTTGAAACTCTATGGTAATTTTGCACAGAAGATGCAGGTTCTGGAAAGTAATTTGAACTCTGCTGATTGAGATTTGAACTAAAAGAGCAGGTTAAAATGTTTAATTTCTATGAAGAGTAATTTGATCTAAACCAGGCAGATGCACTGGAAATACTGCATATGATGGTAGCAGCTAAAGTTAGAGGTTTTCAGAGCCACTAGGATTTAGCCATTCAACTTCCATTCATTTATATGGGCATTGTGCACCTAAATCCCCTCCTCCGCTTTGAAAATCTCAACCTAATTATATAATAAAACATGACTTGTTGTCTTTTGGGAGTAAAGTACTGAAGAATGACCATGTACTTGATTATTTTGTATGTACCTCATGACTGCAGATGTGAGAACTATACTTTTTAATCACTGGATGAGGAAGAGCAGTAGTCTTCCTAGAAATGAATATATTTGCTACCAAATATACATTTGCTCGATGAATATATTTGCTCCCAAAAATTAGCATTTTCTTTGATCACCAACATGGCCAGAGACTAATGATGGAGAAGAGCAGTAAAGTCTGTAAACAGCAAAACTAAAAAGCTCCATAACCCTCTGGATTTAACAGGACTTGAGTTGGTGCTCTCCTGTGAGCTATTATCTATTGACAACCACTACTTCCTAAATTGAAAAGCTCCTAAAATAGGCTAAAAGTGATTGAGGACTTATTATGAAGTGATTACATAGGAAGATATGGGTATAGGGTGCAATGATGGTTACCTAATTGCACATCTAGAGTATTATTTAAGAGATTGGTGGTGATCAGTATGATTCTAGCCAACAAATATGTCCAAAATAGCTGTATTTTTTCTGCTTGTTTCTGCATTATTATTATTTAAGTAAATCTATTATCCCTGGAAACTTACAGCTGGTTTTTTGAATATTATAGCTTTTACCCATCTGAAAAATCTACTCTTTTGTACTTAAATAACTATTTGGAATGTGTTTGGAATGTGCTTAAATAACTATTTTGAATGTGGGGGAAGAAACCTCCCAAGAAACCTTCAGCAGACGACTGAGGAGTACCTCCAGGAAAGCTTCCTAGAGATCTCTAGGGAGGATTCCTGGTGCATCCTAGTGTGCATCAGCAAACTTTTCTGTAGGGCCCCATCTGCCTAGCTACATAGGGGACTGAGAAGCAGAAACAAACTGTGACTGTTTTGGTTATTTCAATCCCTCTTCCAACTTGATTTAAAAAAACACAGCTCTACCTCACGTCTCCCAGCAGTATCAAAGCACAGTGCGTAATTACTGGAGCTCCCTGCTCCTGCAGCAGGCATGCCAGACCAGAATGCTGGGACTCGCTAGATCCCTGTGGAATTATTAAGAGGTCCTGACTCACAATGCCACTGGATATCCCAGTTGCATATCCCCTGTCCTCCTCCAACTCCACTTCCTTATCCATCACGTCATCCTCGGAGTTCATTCTGCTGGCCACTGTCTCCAATCCCCCCAAAGTATCTATGGGGTTCTTGGCTTAAAAAATCAACCCCATGAGCGCAGCAAGTCTAAGCGCTTTAAAGCACTAGTGTGGACAGGCTCCAAGCACTGGGAGCTGGGCTACAAGCGTTCAGAGCTAATCCTCTTGTGGAGGTGGATTACCAGGAGCGCTCGGAGAGCTCTGTCCCAGCGCTCGCGCATGGCCACACTCACACTTCAAAGCGCTGCTGTGGGAGCGTTCCCGTGGCAGCGCTTTGAAATTTCAAGTGTAGCCAAGCCCTTGGAGAGCCTGCTTTCCCCTAATCCACTCAGCCTTAAGGTTTTATTATTTGAGGGCAGTTGGGTGGCCCAATCCCACATTAGAGCCCCTGTTGTCTGCAGGTGTTAAAATGCCAGGGCATTTCAATTACCCCCACAATGTCCGTGGTTTTAGATGTGGCCTAAACATGCCTGCTTCATACCTTTGTCCCTAGTTTTTGCCCCAGTCCATTCTGTCACTGTAATTATGCAACCAAATGGGCCACTCATCCCCTCCTGACAGATTTTCAAAGGGACTCTGTAGTCAACACGCTGAGTTCTTTTGAAACTTGGCTACTTTTTTGGGTGCCTCTTCTGGTTCCTGGCATTCTACTTAATACAATTGTTTGTGGGGCTTCCTAGGGGAAATACCTTTTGGCACTGCACCCAATTTAAATTCATATCTAAATGGCACAATTGAACTCTCTTAAAAGCATCCATTACATTTAAATTGATGTAACTTGATTTGGGTTTAGGTGGTGTTTTTCTCTCTCTCTCCCTCTCTCAAAATGTCTGACACACACTAAGCAGACAGGACTGATTCATTGAAAGTCAAGGAATGTCACTTTCCAGACAGCATTTTTGATTTCCTAAGTGTCCAAAGTCGTGTGTTTAAGGTCTTTTTGTGATTCCTTGGTGTAACAGTGGGTGGTGATAGTAGTCAACTTTTATCATCTTCATATAGTTTCTTTTTCATTAATTGCTGTAACAAATCCATTTGAAAAACCTCTGAGGTGGCTTGTTGACTTTTTTACATGAAAGAAAGGTGGCCTTTTTGACCAAGCCTAAAACAATCCAATTCCACAGACTTTGCAGTATCATTAATGTTCCAGTCCACTCTGTACTTGTAAAAAGAGTATGTTCTGTAATTGTGTGTGTTATGTAAATAGGTATAACTGGATAAGATTGATAACAGCATCAGCAAAGAAATGTTTTCAGCTAGCACTGGAGAAGAAAACTGAGCAATTTCTTCAGATAGAAATTACACTGGTATTATTCACATTGCTATACTTAAAGATTTGTCAGGGTTTCCATTATGAATCCCTATTTTTCAGAGGACTTGCACTCCACTGCAAAAACTTTCTACTTCAGGCTGAAGCCTAGGGAGAAATTATGGCCACTCCTGCCTGGGTGTGCTAGACCAGGGAAATAATGCAAGCAGCCTTTTCCATCTCAGTTCACCCTCTCAAGGGGCAGTCATAATTTAACTGCCACTCTGAAGGGGGCAGGAAAAGGAAGGTGGTTGTTATATTGCTAAGAGCATTAGCAGCTCCAGAGGGGGCAAGTTGGGCAGATAGACTGCACTGGCAGGAAGTGCTACCAATGACTTCTGAAACAAGTAGGATGGTGTTTGTGCCTCCCTACACCTCTCCCCAGAACCTACAAGGCATTATTATGGACACAGTTTTTCCTTTAAATGCATACAGTATTCTCTGCACAGGAAGCCTGAGAAAGTCCAGTGTATGCGCTGATCAGTTTGAGTCCGTATGATTGCAACCATAAATACCAGCAAATGCACCTTTAGTTTTAAAAAAATCTGTACTTTAAAAGATAGATTTAAAAGAGTAAATTGGATTTAATAGTTTAATGTATTAAAGGGAAATTCAGTCATTTGGGTGTACATTCACATTCCAAATGCAAACATGGCACTCATTAAAGGGAATGAATCTACCAAATACAGAGAAGTTCTGCTTTACACTCAAGTAAAGTATCGTTCTATCTCGTGTGACATTTTATAATATAAGCCTCCTTCTTGCAATATGCTGAGGCTTCCTGTTTGGTGATGAGTGCTCACAACCCACTGAAATCTGTGGGAATTAATGCCATTCATAGAATTAGGTAGATGTTTTTGGAAAAATTCAGTCAGTATGAAATATTTTTTCTTCTCATCCAGCCAGTTCTAGTAATAAGACACCAGGCTTTACTGGTGAAAGGCTACATCTTTATAAATATTTTCTAATTTTTTTCTCTTTAAAGAGATGTAATATCTATATCAGAGAGAGAGAAGCTTGACACGGGCATAGATTTGGGAAGCAATAAGTGGCACTGAAAAGGGTTATTTAGATCATTCCAAATATCTGGCAGAGCATGTAAGCAGATTATCTGGCTAGTTAAACTGGGTCCCTTCAATGTCACACCAGTGCTTGTGTCAGCAGTGGGCAAGAGTCTTTCCAGGTTAGTATTTAAGTAAGACCTTTAAGTGTCGTGGCGTTAGAGTGAGATCTTTACAAGAGAAACATTTTTTCATTCAATATTTTTCTTAGAATCGACTTTCCCTGTCTTTTCCCTATCTAATACTTTTCCAGATTCCGCACACTGTAGTGAGAGATCTATCAACTCAGGAATTACAATAGTCCTTGGAGTAGCTGCTTTGATGCAAACAGAATGCACAGAGAGGAAATGCGGGGGCATGTGAGTGTGAAATCCACACTTTTAGCTACTCCAGTTACCCAGAGTTGCTCCTATCGGCCGTTGTGCATTTCGAATGTAAAAATTATTTGGGAATCAAGATGGTGTAATATATTCAGTTACACAAGAATTGTCTGAAGAGTTGCAGCTGCAGTGTTCACATAATGCATGCAAACCAGAATCAAACCACAAAGCTTTATACGCTAGAAAAAAGGGGATTTCATGTATTGAACTGTCATTGCTAACCCTGATGGGCTGCAAGATTTTGTGCCTTAAAACTGTCACTGGGCCAGGACTAAATTAATTATCTGAGAACAACGTAATTTTTAAGGCAAATTCCTCATTTTGAGGAAAGTAGTAAACATTTCTCTGGTGGGTTGCTGTTGTGGTGCTTTGTTTTGCTTTTTAAAATGGCAGTTTCAAAGTGCTCAGAAGTTTGGAATGTTAGAAGTACTCCAAAGCAGGAGAAAGAGGTAGACAAAGTGCAGGTGAGACTGTCAGCGATTTGATACATGCAATTTATCAAACGGCTTTGCAGCGTATTACCTGGCTATCACCAACACATATGAGAGATATTAGTTACAGATAATGTAAAACAAAGGAGCAGTAGCAAGCCTGATTACACTGTGGTTACAATTTCAGAGTTCATAGTGTCACATAATAAGAGATATTTCACTGCTTACTATGTAAATGAAAGGGTACAACATCTTGTGCCCCTGAGAGAGATGACTGGCTATACATCAAAAAATGTTGAAAGACTTTAATAATCTTAGTACATACTGCTTCCATTGAAGAGCTTTTTGTATAATTAAAATGGATCTTTGAGTAGGCCCAATTTAGGTTTTCATGGAGAATTCCTGTGGTTAACATAGCTGGTTTTACTGATATTTTGCCTCTTCTCATCTTTTTATTTTTAGTATGTAAAATTTAAACTGTTCTAATTTTTTCTTTGATGTTAAGCAGAAAATAATTTTTTTTTCTTCTCCTTTTAAGAACATGCAAACAAGTAGTTGTTCTACTCAGTGACAGAAAAGTAGTTGTCCTTCCAGTGACAGTGGAACTTAGGCCACTAACATTTCTCACAAACTTCATAGCCTCCACTGGTATATGAATCCTTGACATGTTAATCATCAAATGAGTTAACATCCATTCACATTATTCATGTGAAGTGGCATCTTAGTCTTACTTTTCTTCGAGAAAGCTGGTGTGACTCATTAGCACTTCCTACATTCCCCAAAGTCACATACAGCCACAATCAAATGAGAACTTGTAATATACTAACTAGTGTTTATGTATGGCATTGACCTCCAGTAAGTGGAATCTGACTTGCTCAATGTTTCTGATTATTTTGTCTTCTGTTACCATAAACTATATTTGTAAACAAAGTAACTTTAAAAAGTTGCAATTGAAAATGTGTTTAAAGGGTCCAAGTAGCACCCCAAACTGTCAAATTTTTGTTAAGAAAATGTAACTATTTTCTAAAATACCCCAAACGTTAGAATGTCTGGAACTAAACAGTAATGTGATCTAACCATTTGCCCAAAGCCATTGACCATTCTTTATCATTCACTATCACCTACTCAACTTACACAGCCTGCCCAATCTTAACTTTGCTCCCTTGTTTGCATCGTATTAGTGATCTATTGTTGGATGCATGGTGCTGGTTTTATATATTGTTTATTAAAAGTGCAATATTGTCTTCGGGCACATAGACAAAGTGGTAAATAGGAAGATGGATAATTTGGCTGCATGGTTCGGGGAGAACACATTTTGGAAATGTGAAATGTGCAGGATTTAGGAATGACATGGATTTGACGTTGAAGGAAAGAGTGGAGTCTAAGGTAACGCTAAGTCTGGGAGCTTAGGTGATAGAAAAGATAATGGTATTGTAAAAGTGACAAAAGATCGTTGAGAGGAAAGTTAAGTTTAGTTTTAGATACAGTTTGCCAAATTGAGAGTTGCCTCTAAGAGTAACATCTTTCTTTTTCCTGGCCCCCTCAATGGATGCATTCCATCAAAATGGACTCTCCAGACTTCTTTTAGACTTCTAATTACGACTTGGATTTAGTAAGGCTCTGTCTACAGTACAGGTGCTACAGCAGCATAGCTACACCGCTGCAGCTGTGCCGCCATACCACTGTAGTGCAGACATGCCCTGTAGTGATGGAAGGGGTTTTCCCATTGCTGTATTTAATCCACCTCTCTGAGACACACTGGAAGAATTTCTCCATCAGGATACTTATTTGGGAGGTTGCCTAAGAGAAAGTATGTGTTACTTATTACCAAATCCTTGTTAAGGTGTCGGTTTTCAGCTCAATTATCATTCACAGCTAGAGTTGATGCTGCAAACACAGGTGGTGTGAAGGATGGACATAACTATAGTCTTTTGCCAGTGCACAAGTGGGCAACGCAAATTGCTGGAAAATAGAAAGACAGATAAAGATGCTGATCAGAGGCAGGTACTTGATGTCACCAAAAGGACTCCAAGTTGGCCAGCCAAGGACCTCAGTCTTCTCTCTTCCAGGTGTCTTCGCTTTCAAAAAGTAAAAATGCTGAAGGAGGCAGGTCATTTATTCTATTTCTCCTAGATAGTTCAACTTGGTTCCTCTTCTTGGAGGTGCTGGTGAGGTGATCCATACTTCTCCTGAAGATTCAAAATATCCAACTAAAATGAGAGTTGTCCTCTCTCATTATCCAGTGAGGGAATGCGATGTCAGCTTTTGAGTTCTTACAACTGGACTGACATTTTTCAATCTCTCTTTATACAAAACATTTTATCACACACGCCAGCTTGTATAAGTCATAACTATTTGTACACTATCTTGGGATGTACCTTAAACACTGAGTCATTTGTTCCAATTTACCTCAACAAGTTGCTTTCCTTTGGGTCCTTTGCCATGCTTTGTGGTTATGCTTGCCCATGTTGTAGTTTCTCCATCAGTGCTCTGCTGGCTTTTGAAATGTTCAGGTTAAATTTCATATAATTTATACAATGTCCCTATTTATTTTCTGGGTGCTCTTTAAATTTATTTTAATAGTCCATTATACAAAGAAAAGTCACTTTAAGAACTGTTAGTCGTCAGCAGACTGGAACAACTGTATAAATCATCCATTTCTGTTCTCCTTGTTTTAACAAGGGACCTTGGTGGTATATATGGCTAAGCTGAGCATATGCAATTTTAACCAAACAGTCACATCTCTGATTGTTCCATTTTGTGGGCAAGTGTCCTTATAAACACACTGTTTGTTTTCAGTTTCTTTTATTTACTGCCTCTATCAGCACAGGTGTATTTCAGTAACTTGATAATGTAAACATGCTTGATTGCAAATGAAACCTTACTTCTTCGCTTTATTTCTTAAAATAAAATAAATCCATATGAATACAACCCCTGTCAGTAAAGTTTATAATATTTTGCCCAAAGCTGTATCATTTATAGTTGACTTTCCTTTTTCATCAGTTTTAACTATAATATTATATTCCATCAAATTCCCTGTTTTATTACTATATTTAGCACATCTGAATGTTTGATATTAACCTAATTTTTAATTCATTCACTTATTCACAGACAGGGGAAAAGGGAAAGTCTCTTTAGCTGCACCAGCAGTATGTTCTTCCAAAAGGCTGCAGCAACTCTGAGCTTGTTCAGATTATTGAAGAAATCTTGCCAAGAGACTTTGGGCTTTTATTTTCTTAGCCCTCTGTTCTGTCTTTCTAAAAGGCCTTGATGCCTGGGCAATTCTTAAATAGTAATAAATCTTAATTTGGGGGCATTTGTTACTGCAGATAAGAATGGCTATATTGCCCAAAGATCCATCTAGTCCAGTATTCTGTCTTCTGACAGTGGCCAATGCCAGGTGCTCCAGAGGGAATGAACAGAACAGGTAACCATCAAGTGATCCATCTCCTGTCGCCCATTCCCAGCTTCTGGCAGAGGCTAGGGACACTATCCTTGCCCATCTAATAGCAATCGATGGACCTATCCTCCATGAATTTATCTAGTTCTTTTTTGAACCCTGTTATAGATCATCTAATTAAAGATGGTATCATCACACATACAAGACAGCAGGATTAAGGATGCAGACATACATTTGGCATTTCCTATCATTTGAGGAATCTAGATAACTTTATTTCAATATAGTTTATTCATATGTAATTTCTTGGGTTGGTGGGTTTTTTTAAAAGGAAAAAGATAAAAATTCCTATTATGTACAACTATAACAACCCTCCCACACACATGCAAAATGATGATAATACTGATAATTAGCTAAAAGCTAAGATTATTGAGCTCAAGTGAGAGAGGCCTATGTTTTTTGAAGCAGAATATCTATTTCTCATGCTCCATGTGTGTGATTTAATTGGCAGCTGTGGTGTGCATTGTTTCTGGTTATGAATATATTACAAATTCTTAGCTGTTTGTAGCAATTGTAGAAGAGGAGTGTCTACCCCTGAATGGTGACCTAGCTAGATTGATTATGATTATTAGTCACAATACTCAGCACTTGTCATGTACATAGCTTTGTACAAGCATTAACTAATCCTTACAACCTTAAGATGGATAAGCAAATGTTATTCCCATTTTACGCATGAGGAAACTGAATCAGAGAGGTGAAGTGTCTTTCCCAAAGCCATACAATGAATTAGTGGCAAGCCTGAGATTGGAATTCAGGATTTCCTGACTCCCAGCTCTTGCTTATTTGTCCAAACCATGTTGTTTTCTGCTTTAGAATGTAAAGCTTAGAGGTGGCAATAACATTTACAAAATGTAAACCACAGTTGTAGAGACATAGAATAGAAATAAGTCATGCTAAAAAATAATATTCTTAAAATAGGCCGTTGTTCTCATTTGTGTGAAAATGGTTACTTTCCTTTTGAACACAAATATTAGACTTTAGGTGGTACTCCTGACTTGAGTCTAACTACTTGAGAATAGGAGATGCTCCATAAAATAAAAGGTTTATGATCAATAAATTAGTTTGACATCTCTCTGGAACAACAGCTATCCAGTTGAGTCCACACAATCTCTATGCTATTAAATTCAAAACAATCTAATCAATTTCAGAAGTTCAATTTCTATTCCTAAAGGCTGCTTCCATAATGAATTAAGGGAAGCATATCAAATGTAATAATACATTGTTATTAAGGTCTTAGTAAACTTGCCAAATGTCAAGCTGCTGCAACAGTTATGGTGCATTATACTTGTGTGATTACAGTTTGAATTGTCAATATTGCGAATTGCATTACTCACTTAGGTTTGGGAATTGATCTGAAATACCTTGCTTGAGGCAGGAAAGAAGCACATTACAAAGGTGACACTTTGAGATGAATTTTGAAAACATTAGATTTTTAATGTGTTTAGTGTCTGCTTCTCCCAAACAGTGCACTAAAAATGGTCTCTAGGATACTTGGTAAAAGGAACAGATTGTTCCACCTATTGGCAGTACCTCCTGATCTGCTGGCCGCAGTTGGGAGCTAGAATGACTTCTGCTAATAAAGCTGGGAGAATTTTGTCAAATGGTAACTTGGGAAAGAATGGGAACTGTGTTAGAACAGTTCTTTGATATTTTTAGCAAGTGTAATAATAACTCTTGCTTATCCAAAATAAGTCTCAGAACTAAAATGTAATAAATTTAATAAAGCTTTCCTGGTTTGTTATAAATTTAAAGCTTTGAGCATGTTCATTAAAAAGTTCATGAAGGTTTCTGAACCGTTAGAGCAAATCTGAGCTAGTTCATGATTTTGTATCAAAGCATTCATGGTTTCACATGGTTTTGTGATGAAATGAGATTAAACTCTAGTATTTCAGTTGATTTCCAGTGCAACTTGTGGGCTCAAACCTGAGACTTGCATTTGAAAACAAACATGCAGAACTGTCTCAGAGAATCATTCCACAAAAACTATTGCATGCTTTCTGGTAAATCAGTGAGTTTTGCATAATCTTACTTACCACATCAAACCAGCAAGTTATTTCTTCTGAAGATTTAATTGTTTGCTGTTCAAATATTCGCATTGCTTCATTAAGCCATATCTACATTAAACTCAATTAACTGGATTTGGATGGGATGGAATGAGGCAGATAGACCTCACACTGACAATGAGAGGGTTAAAGAAAGCCTGTTGACCACATTGGTCCCACCACAGTCAGCTGCAGAAAACATCAGGCATGGAAAGGGGAATTACAAGGTGGAGACTGAGCCCAGTTCAGGGCTGACCCAGAAGAACAGCAAAGTTCTGCTTCTCTTGATGGAAGAGAAGCCTGGTTACAGGTCTCAGACTCAGCTAGCTTGCTGGCCAGATAAGTCCCTGCTAGAAGGGACAGCCAGACTCTGGGGGATCAGTGGAAGCATGGACTGCTTGGAGACAAGCCTTGACTAGAAGGGTCCCACTGGAGATTTTGAGTTGTGTTTTGTTTGGTTCCTGAGTTCCGCGGGACCATAACATTCCAGAAAGGGGTAGGATTGAAGTGAACCTTGGCCGGTGGACAAAAGATCACTACCTCGGACCTCACAGACAACGATGAAGACCCGTAACTGGGTGAGTCATGCTCTGATGGGCCACAAGACGGCACTGCAGAGGCAACCTGATTACGTGGGAGTTTGTGTTTTATAACATTCCTGTTATTGCTAAACTGGTAGCTGATAGCTCAGCTGTGTTTATTAGGTCTAAGAGTCAGCAGTGGCACTATCCAGATGAAATGAGTCGGATAGGCAATACTTCAATGTTGAAATTCTAGATCATTTGTTAAAGACTTGTTAAGTGCTGTCATTTAGTATTTCTCACCGTAATACTTTGCAAATTCCAAACCCCAAAGTTACTTTGAGATATGCAGATTAAAAGCACTGTAAGAGCTAAGTGATATTATTTATATTACAGTATGTGGCACTGAGCAGGATACCTAGACATATGAACACTACTTTTGGGCCCATGGCATGGCACCTTTGCACCACTTTGTCCCTGTACACAAAGAGACTGTATGTAAAGCTGACCTAGCTGATCAGTGAGATTTCCATTGGTGTAGCATTTGATGGAGTTATATCTGCAATGAGTGTACATATACTAATAATGTCAATTGAGATCTTTTGCAGATGTAAAGATGAGGTTCCCCCAACGTTAGTTAGCATTTGCCCAGTTGCTGAAACAGGGGAGCTATTTAAATGCCCTCGAAGAACATAAAATCTGCTTTTTTATGTGACTGAGACAAACAAAACAGAAGTGGTACAAATTCACAGCTACTGTATTCATGGAGAGGTCTATTTAAATATGACATGGCTTGTGTGTGTGTTTGTTTGGAATAAGAACACATTTATACGTCACTTTTCACCCTAAAAGGGGCCCAAGTAGTTTACAAATTGCATATAGAGATTGTGATAGCCACCTCTTGTTAACAGTAGGCTGCAACATCTGTCAGCAGTTTAGGTTAGAAGCTGATGAGGAATAATGGATCCAAATGAAACAGTAGAGGGTATTTAAGTTGGCAAAATTTAATTATTCAAGTTGAAGTTTAGCCAGGACACCACAGTAACAGCCCTAAACACTTCATAGTGGAGAAAAACTGTTGGTGGTACCATCCTCCTCATATTTACAAAGAATAACAGTTTTAAGATAAATTTAAGATTATCAGTCGTGTTAGTCTGTATTAGTAAATAAGACGAGGAAGACTTTTGGCACCTTAGAGACTAACCAGTTTATTTCAGAATAAGCTTTCGTGGGCTATAGCCCACTTCATCGGATCTTAGTTTTAAGATAAGTTGATATGAATCCTGAAAGCTTGAAAGTGTCCTTTACATTAGAATATTTCCTGATGCAGACTTACTGAATGAAGGTGTTTTAATAGTGAAAGAAATAATATTTGAAGCCTGAGTTTTGACACACAGAAAATATTTCTGTAAAATCAGACTGGTGCTATTTCACATTTTTTGAAACGATAGAATGATGTGTGTTAAATTTCAAGCAATGAAAGGCAGTGTTTTTCATGGCTGGTGTAGTTTCTCATTATTCATGAAATGCATATAGAAAATGTGTTGAATGCACAAATATAAAGAGCGGGGGTTGGAAGCAGGGGGAAAAGGATATAATAGAATGTCACTACATTCCTTGTTGTATAATGTGACCTTTCCATTAAATTAATGTTATGCTAGTCACACAGAGGGAGATACGTATTTTCAGCAGACAATAGTCAAGTTAATTAGGCAGCTATATGTCTGTCACACTTTACATTAAGAGCTCAAAAGCAAGATATGTGGAATAGAGGTAGTAGCTATAATGTGATTTCTATTCATTTGGGGAAATAGTTTCCTAAGCTTTCACTTTTTGTTATAAATGATAACTGGTACATGACATTTTTAATGGTATTTTTACCTGGCTAGTAAATACTTTCCAATCTAGTGAAACAGTATTTTCACCTAGTTCCTCAATGATTCCAAGGAGTAAGATGCTCTTCACCATGAGATGGGGTGCGAACATCTAATTATTTGAGTTCATTCATTTGCGTGTGTGCATGCACAGTGCGGGTCCAAACATGCTAAACAAATTGTTCATGATCTGTCTCAGGGGCGGTCACTCTTACACAGATATAGTCTATGAAAGTCTTAAATTTTTTCTTTCCAGAACAGGTTTCACTACACACAAATGATAGGTGTCTTTGTAATGTTACATTGAGTTACAGCACAATAATATACCTGAAATATCCTCTAAAACTATAATCTTTTAAAAACCATTGCAGCTAAAGTAGTTACTGGGCTAACTGCATCTCTAACCATATTCTTCTCTCTTTCTGGTGCACCTCCTTCCAGCTCTCAGACCCTGAGCCTTCACTTCTCTTGGCATGGGATCATGCAATTTTCCCACTCTGTGACCAGGCCTTGGGCTACAGTCTTCTGGTACTAACCATGATTATCTCAACAGATCCAACTTAAGTTCAGCACCTACAGTTTACTTCCCTCTGGGAGTTATGGTAGCCAATGACTGGACAGCTTTCTTAACACAAAATATTTTGAACCAAAGCATTTATGAGAAAAAAAGATTTTATAACAGACTATACACATATCTAGTTTACCAGGTGGGGATCTTATAAAATTCCTATATAAGGTCTGGGAGGCAAATCTGTTGCCTTAACTCACAAGACAGTTCACATTAAATCCTGCTCAGTCTTTTGATCACTCTACTTCACAGGGTCTAAGTCACTTTTTAACTGTTTATACAGCTTTGATCTGTTAGCTCTTAGCATTGGTAAAACAAAGCTTGCAATTTTGTTGGAGACAAAATTGAGGATCCTTGAAGCTAATAGCTTTCGCCATTTCAAGCGTGTCCTGGGTTGTTCTTAACTGGAACTCGTTGTTTTCTTCCTGGCAACAATCTTTTGAACTAAAGCAATATAGGCATATCATAAACATTCCACTAACCCAATATGACTATACAGTGTATCTCAGTGAATAAGATCATATACAGTATTCGTAGAAATATTACATAGCAGCTCCATGTCTTCCAGAACTAGCTGAAACTCTTTTGAATTGTTAGAATGCAGAATATTTGAGCAATCAGTTTAACTTCAAAAATCTATGTCTGTAAGAACGAAGGTTAAATTCTCCTCACATGCATCCATATAGCGACAGAAACTCTGATTGTGATACCAGAAGCTCTACTGGTGTGGAGTATTGGAGAAGCATCTGAATTGCAGAAAATGTTGCAGATGGATGAGTTTATCTAGCCAGAAGGAATTCTGCTTTTGCTGTTGGATAATATAATGTTGAAATGAACTGAATAATCACTTGGGGCAATACCTAGTAGCTGAGTAAACTCTCCTGTGGGACCAGCTGCTTGCCTAGGTTCATATTCTCTTTTTCCACATAAAAAGAGAAAGCCAAAGGAAGGTGTGGCATTTATAGATCCACTGCTTACACAGTGCCGACCTTCCAAAGTGCCGGGGAGTGCTCGACTCCAAACCCACCTCTTCCCACCCAGTTCCGCCCCCTCCCCGGAGCATGCTGCATCCTTGCTCCTCTCCCCTCCTCCCCAGAGCCTCCTGAATGCTGTGAAACAGCTGATCACGATGGATGGGAGGGAAGAGGAGGTGCTGATCTGTGGAGCCTACCAGTGGGCAGGAGGCGCTGGGGGGGCAGGGTGCTGATAGGTAAAGTCTGACTCCTGATAGGTTGAGTCTGATCCACTGAGTCGGCGCCTATGACTGCTTATCAGGGAAGGAGAGCTAATATGGATGACATCAAGAATCCTTATTTTCCTTCAATTATTACTAAACAGGCTAATTGTGCGCAGATCCTTAACACAATTAATATTAACACCAAGGGGGAAGGAACACAAGCCAGAATAGGGAAAGAGCAGGTTAAAGAATATTTAGATAAATTAGATGTAATCAAGTTAGCAGGGTCTGACACAACTCATTTTAGGATACTTAAGACACTAGCTGAAGCAATCTTGAAACTGTTAATCTTTATCTTCATGAACAAATGGGAGATGGGTGAGGTCCAAGAGGACTGGAAAATAGCCAGCATCGTAAAATGGGGGGAAAAAAGAGGACCTGGGGAATTTATAGACCACTCAGCCTGTCTTCAGTACCTGGGGAGATACTGGAACTACTTATTAAACAATCAGTTTGTAAGCACTCAGAGGATAATAGAGTAATAAGTAATAGCCAACGTGGCTCTGTCAAGAACAAATCATGTCAAATCAACAGAGAGTTCCTGGCTTAGTGGATGGGGAGGAGCAGTAGACATGATATATCTTGAATTTCACTTTTGACACAGTCCCACATGACATTCTCATAAGCAAACTAGGGAAAAGTGGTTCAAATGAAATTATTATAAGGTGGATGCAACAATTGATTTAAAGACTGTACGAAGAATAGTTATCAATGGTTTGCTGTCAAACTGGGAGGACCTATCCCACAGGGTCTGTCCTGAGTCAAGTACTAGTCAACATTTTCATTAATGACATGGATAATGTAGTGTAGAGTATGCTTATAAAATGTGAAGATGACACCAAGCTGGATGGGGTTGCTAGCACTTTGGAGAACTGGATTGTAATTCAAACTTACTGTGACAAACTGGAGAATTGGTATGAAATCAATAAGATGAAATTAAATAAAGGTAAGTACACAGTATGACACTTAAGAGAAGTCATGCACAAATACAAAATGAGAGATAACTGGCTAGTGAATAGTACTGCTGAAAAGGATTTGAGAGTTATAGTGGTGGATCACAAATTGAATATGAACCAACAATGTGATTCAGTTGAAGAAAAGGCTAATATTTTGGGGCATACTAGCAGGAGTGTTGTATGTTAGAAGATATGTAAGATGCAGGAGATAATTGCTCTATGTAATTGGCACTGGTGAGGTCTCACTTGGAGTACCATGTCTAGTTCTGGGTGCCACATTTTAGGAAAGATGTGGACAAACTAGAGAGAGCCCAGAAGAGAGCAGTAAACATAATAAAAATAGGGCTGTCAATTAATCACAGTTAACTCACATGATTAACTGAAAAAATTAATCGTGATTTAAAAAATTAATCATGATTAATCGCAGTTTTAATCACACTGTTAATAAAATACAGATTGAAATGTATTAAATATTTTTGGATGTTTTTCTGTTTTTGACATTTTCAAATATATTGATTTCAGTTACAACACAGAATACAAAGTGTAGAGTGCTCACTTTATAGTATCTTTTTATTACAAATATTTGCACTGTAAAAAGATAAAAGAAATTGTGTTTTTCAACTCACCTCATACAAATACTGTAGTGCAATCTCTTTATCATGAAAGTGCAACTTACAAATGTAGATTTTTTTTTTTTGGTTACATAACTGCACTCAAAAACAATAAGGCAAAACTTTAGAGCCTACAAGTCCACTCAGTCCTCCTACTTGTTCAGCCGATTGTTAAAACAATCAAGTTTATTTATATTTACAGGTGATAATGCTGGCCGCCTCTTATTTACAATGTCACCCAAAAGTGAGAAAAGGATGTGCCAGATATGGTAAACTTTCATACACTCCTTCATGCTTCAACCACCATTCCAGAGGACATGCTTCCATGGTGATGATGCTCATTTTTAAAAAAATGCATTAATTAAATTTGTGATAGAAGCATGAAGGGACATATGAATCTTTAGCGCATCTGGCATGTAAATATCTTGAGACGCCGGCTACAACAGTGTCATATGAATGCCTGTTCTTTTTCAGGTGACACTGTAAACAAGAAGTCGGTATGGTTCTCACCAGTACGCCACACCAACCCATATAGGCACACTTTTACCCTTGGTGAGGACTGTACACTTTGTATCCTGTGTTTGTAACTGAAATCATTATATCTGAAAATATTAAAAAATCCAAAATATTTAAATGATAGTGTATTTGATTATTGTTTAACAATGTGATTAATCATGATTGAATTTTTTAATCGCTTGACAGCCCTAGATAAAAGGTTTAGAAAACCTGACCCTTGAGTAAAGTTTAAAAAACTAGGTATGTTTAGTCTTGAGAAAAGAAGAAGACAGAGGAGGAATGACATAATAGTCTTCAAATATGTTATGGGCTATTATAAAGAGGACAATGATCAGTTGTTCTCCACGTCCACTGAAGGTTGGACTAAAAGTAATCAGCTTAATCTACAGCAAGAGAGATTTAGATTAGATATTAGGAAAAACTTTCTAACAATCAGGGAGGTTATGAAATCCTTATAATTGGAAGTTTTAAGAACACATAAGACAGGGATGGTCTAGGTATACTGGGGTCTGGAATAGATGACCTGAAATGTACAATATAGGATTTTATCTAACTTCTCAGGCCATATCCCTTTTTTCATATTGCAGACCTGCTGTTCATGTTTTACTGAGAGACAGCACTACAGTTTTGTGGTGATCCCTACCCTCCTTGGAGGTTAGAGGAAAGCCAAATCCAACTAATGGCAGAAAAATAGTTAAGACTTTGCCTGGTAGTGGGCTGAAAGCAGCTGAAACAGATGCATACTGTTCGTGACCTACCTGCAGAAGTGACAGTTTAATAGTAGAATAGAAATTAAATATTTACATCAAATTCATAAATAGATAATGGCGGTGGTACCCTTTGTTCTGTTTAACTCTTGAGCAGTTATGGCATGGTTGGAAATACTGCTAATTCTTATACTGTGCCTTTTATTGCATTGCATTGACAGAATAATTGAAAATCCATAATAGTTCTCTTGTAAATAAATTTAAAATCACTGTGATTACATTCGTAGCCCAGTCGTTTTCAAGTTCTTTTTGAAAAATAATTGAAACTGAGACTAGGTCTAAAAATACTTCAGGTAAAAGCTCCCTGTCTTAAGATGGAGTAAGAAAACCTCTGCCCAAGTGTACTAATAAATAAGAACACTGTAATCTAAAGGGTGGTGTATGCGTCCTCCCATAGAATGCTTTTATGTTGTTTACCCTACTTCTGTGGTGTTGGGTTTGTTTTTTTTTTAAGGACTTATTTTTTTAAATTCTCCCTCAAAATTGGACACATTTTAAATTGCAAAAAGGAACAAAAATTGTAAATACTAGTGGAGAAAGAAAAACAAATGATTTAAAAAGGAGAATTAAAATTTGTATTTTATGATGTAGGATTATACATTTCTACTTTTAAGGAACTGAGACCCCATGCCATCTAACAGAGGTTCATTTAACTTTTCAGCTAACAGGAGCAGCAGTTTGATAGGTTTTAATATCTACTTCCTACTTCTTCATTTTTTTCCCCTCTGTCTCTTGAAATGTAAGAAATTAAGGTTTGGAGTTAGTGGCAGCTAAACTGACAGTGGATCAAGGCTGTGAGACAAATTGCTCATCACAGTTCAGGGAACTGCACAGACAGCTGTGTCATCGCTAGAGCATTCTCAGGCTCTTTCAACCACTCGTTCAGAGTGGGCAAATGTTGCCATTGTCTGCTGGTGAAGCTTATGTGCCAATTTCTGGAAAATAAGCTCATTTTAAACTCCCATCAGAGACATTTCTGCTTTCTTTTTGTCATCCTGTATCATGCCTGTGTCACCGGGCAGCAGCCAAGGTTGTAAGCAATGATGACAATCCATGAAAAATGAGAAATTAAATCTTGGCAAGACTCTGACAGTTCTTATCCAGGTTCATCAAATGTGAGTCTGGGATTGCTTGGGTGTGTTTTTTGTTTTCTTTTGTTGCCTTTTCAGATAGCTCACCAATGTTGGATTCATCCAGCTCTGTGGCCTGACAGTCGGCAATCACTCTTCTTGACAGTGCACCCACTTCATCTGTTAGTGAACAGCAGATAAAAACCACCCTTCTTTGAGCAGCCGTTATATTCAATTATATCCCAGCAGAGAAGCTTCAGTTATGCCCTTTTATAAAAAGCAGTTTCCAGTTAAGTATTTTTGTCTGCAGTTCTTTTCTTTCAGCTGGCTCAGTATGCCTATTCTTCTAAATTAATGTTAGTTTGTATTACCTACACAAGACATTTTAGATCTAAAATAGTGCAAAGCAGTAACTTGCAAGTCAGAGTGATTTAGCTATTGGAGACATTGTTTTGCTGCAAAAAAGATAAATGTTTTGGGACGGAGGCTTTCAAGCATTATTGGGTATAATAGAAAATTGCACAAAAACAAGTCTTAGTAACTTTGTAATGTTTTGCTGTGGTATTAGCTAAAAAGGACACTGTCAATTGAAAACAATGATTTAATATATGTATGGCATGATGAAGCCTTAGGATTAATGGAAAACAACCCTAGAAATCAAAAGAGAGGCAACTGGGCTGCAATTATGATAGTCTATGCCTACAATTGTCATTACAATCACAAAATGTCAATGGTGATAGTTATCCTTTGGAAGGTCAAGTATCAATGGTGTACGTGTATATAAAGGGAATAAAGCTCACCAAGTCATATTGTTTAGGGCTGAGTTTTTATTGCGAGTTTTAGGTGGTAATGTAACTTGTCCATGTAAAGTTTAAAAGGTTTAAATATGTCAATGTAACCCACAGGTAAAATGTTAGTATCTTTGCCTCTAAGCTACTCTATAAGCATTTTAAAAAGTAAATCTAATTCATTCATAATATCTCGATATTGTCACTTAGAATACGGATTTTTAAAAAAATCCAAACAATTCTACACTATTCCAAATGATATGATAGTATAAAAATTAAATTTGGGAGAGTTATTTTTGTTTAATTTTATAGTGTTAGTTAAATCAAAATAATAATGTAATGATGTTATACTGAATATCCTCACTTCTCAGGTATCTGAAATCCTGTCCCCATTGAAATTTATTGGAGTTTTTTCGTTGATTTAAATTGGGTCAGGATTTTACCCTTGGTTTTCAGCCCTATGTCCCATAATATACTGAAGGAGTCCAGGTACCTGTTGACCACACACCTCACATATTATATAAATAATAAGATTCCAGGGTTGTCACACTGTGTGTCACACTGAAGCCTAGAATGTCTGTTGAGTTGATGTGAAATGATGGAAAGTTACAAACATGTTTAAGAGCTCTTTTTGTTCAGAATGTCAGTATGTTCCTTTATCACTGCGATTAGTGGTCTGTTACCATCCAAGTCCTCAGCCATTTTGACTTTACAAATTACACTTGTGTGGTTTATAGCTAAATAAGGATTAGCACAGCTAGGATTCTTGGCACAGCTATAAAATATGCTGTGCCAAGAATCCTAGACCATTGTGCTATTATAGGTAATTCAGCCAATCACCACTTTTATTCTATAGGTAATTTGCATTCAGCATTTTAATTTTTTTGTACGCGGGAGGCTGCACAGATGGTGGATTACTTGGCCCAACTGCTATACCACACCTATGAAACAGTACAGATTTTCAAATACTAGGTGTTTATAAGCTTGATCACAGTCCCATTGAAGTTAATGGCAAAATTCCCATTGACTCCTGTGATGAAGGATCATGGCCTGTAAGAACACTGCAACATAAGAATGGCCATACTAAGTCAGTCCAATGAGCACACGAGGGAGAGAAAAACTCATCAAAAATTCATTTGAATCTCCAAAAGTATGTTGATTATGCACAGATCCTGTGTGTTCAAAAGTTCACGAAAGCAGTTTTGTGTTTCACTATTAATATTAAATTCAAAAACATCAGAGTGGCTGTACTATGTTAGACCAGTTAGACCTCTGGTTCTGATCTTATGTAAAGGGGTAAATAACACTTCCTTATTCACTTTCTCCATGCCATTCATGACTTTATAGACTTCTATCATATCCCCACTTAGTCATCTGTTTTCTAAGCTGAACAATCCCAGTCTTTTTAATTTCTCCTTCTGTGGAAACTGCTCCATATCCCTAGTCATTTGTTGCACTTCTCTATGGTTTTTCCAGTTCTAATATATCTTTTTTTGAGATAAGGTGACCAAAACTGTATGCAGTATTCAAAGTCTGTGTGTACCATAGATTTATATAGTAGCGTTATATTTTCTGTCTTATTATTTATTCCTTTCATAATAGTTCCTAACATTCTGTTAGCATTTTGGACTACTGCTGTATACTGAGCAGATGTTTCCAGATAAAAAGCTACGATGACTCCAAGATCTCTTTCATGAGCTGTAATAGCTAATTTATGTCCCATCATTTTGTATGTATAGTTGGGATTATGTTTTCCAATTTGCATTATGTTGCATTTATCAACATTGAATTTCATTATTATTTGTTGCCCAGTCACCCAGGTTGTGAGATCCTTTGTAACTCTTCAATGTCAGCTTTGGACTTGACTATCTTGAGTAATTTTGTATAGTCTTCAAACTTTGCCTCATGACTGTTTTACCTCTTTTTCCACCTGATTTATGAATATGTTGAACAGCACTGGTCCCAGTACACATCCTTGGGGGATCCTTCCCTTTACCTCTCTCCACTGTCAAAACTGACCATTTATTGCTACCCTTTTGTTTCTTTTAAACAGTGGCTGATTCATGGGAGGACCTTCCCTCTTAAGAAAACTAAGCAGTTATGGGATAAGAGCCTTTGGTGAGGGACCTTGTCAAAAGCATTCTGAAAGTCTAACAACATTATATCCACTGGATAGCTCTGATCCACATGTTTGTTTGACCCCCTTCTCCCCCGTAAAAGAATTCTAATAAATTGGTGAGTCATGATTTTCCTTTACAAAAGCCACGTTGACTCTTCCCCAGTGTATTGTGATCATCTATGAATCTGGTAACTCTGTTCTTTATTATAGTTTTAACCAGTTTGACATGGTACTGAAGTTAGGCTTACTGCCCTGTAATTGCCACAATCACCTTTGGAGTCTTTTTTTAAAAAAATCAGCGTTACGTTAGCTAGTATCCAGTTATCTGGTATAGAGGTTGATTTTAAGTCAAGGGTTACATATCACAGTTCTACAATTTAATATTTGAGTTCTTTTGGAACTCTTGGGTGAATACCATCTGGTCCTGGTGTCTTATTACTGTTTAATTTATCGATTGGTCACCTAAAAAGAACGGGTCACCTAAAAAGAATGGGTCACCTAAAAAGAAGGGTCAGGTGTGGAAATCTCCCTCACATCCTCTACAGTGAAGTCCAATGCAAATAATTCATTTAGCTTCTCCTCAGTGGCTTTATCTTCCTTGAGGTCTCCTTTAGCACCTTGATTGTCCAGTGGCCCCACACTGATTTTTATGGCAGACTTCTTGCTTCTGATGTATTTTGCACAAAAATGCTGTTACTTTTTGTGCATTTTGCTAGTTGCTCTTCAAAAAAATAAAAAATTTGGACTGCCTAATTTATACTTTTACATCTACTGCATTAAGCAATTAAATCACTTGTGATTAAGCAATTCAGCTTGGACCTCAAGTTCCTGTTTTTTGTTTTTTGTTTTTTTTAAAAAAAGGCCTAAAAGGGGGACCATAGTCAAGAAGATTCCTGACCCAATTCTGGTTCTAAAACCCATAAGAGGTTGTTCCATAGGATCTTCAAAGTCAGATAGGTGTATTTGAGGTAAACCCTAAGGGTCAAAGGGCACCCCAACCTAACAATGGCTTACATAAAACACACACACACACACACACACACACACACACACACACACACACACACGTTCATACTTTTGACAGGATTAATCTTTGAGGAGTTTATAAGGGATAGCTGTCAAACAGAATATGGGCACACAATGCTACTTTTGCAATGTGGACCGAACTCATCTTTGGTTTGATTCCACTGAAGTCAGGACTTTTACTCCAAGGATGAATTTGGCCCTATGACTGTGCCTGTTTGAGTGCAATTGAAAAGTGATCCAGAATTTGGCTTTATATTTATTTTTGTTCATAAACATTATATTTTCAATATCTGGGGCATTTCAGTTATTGTACATCTATTTATATAGCAGCCCTAATATTCTTCCTTCATTGTATTTAAAATATTTTTGCAAGACTATTAGAAAAAACTTGACATATTTTTATTAATCTAGGTATGCAACTACATCCACAGATGTATGTTCGTATTGTGGAATAAATCATGATAGATGTCTGAAAAAAATAGAAATTGAAAGTTGGATCCAATTTTGTGAGGTACAGCTTGTGAAAAACTGACTCTTTTTGGATTGCCAGATGTACACTATTCATTTTACAGGTTATTAAACCTCTAATTACACCAACTCAATCATATGAATTTGTTAAAATAGTATTTGGAATATTCCAAAAGATTAGATTGCACAAAATACCTTGAAGTTTTAATTTGGAAGAAAAAATTGTTTATATTAAGCGTAGAGCAATTCCATAATGAAACTAATATTATTCTCACTCTATAGCTTAGGGGTAATTATTTTTTGTCAAGTTCCAAATTTACAGAGATAATCTTATATTTTTTGCACCAAATGGTCATGCCTTGAAAGAAATCCAGGGTAGTTTGCACTATAATGGTTTCCACAGCCTTTTCCAGAGTAGGAGCAACAAGTATAGTGAAGCTATTGGTCATCCTGAAGAGACCTTCAACAAAGCAAGGTTGATGTGAATGCAGTGGGCCAGCAAAAGAAAAGAGCTACTTCTGCATTTTATTCTTTTGCTACTAATGTACTGTACAAATGTTCTGGGAGTACTCTCCCGGGAAGCATTCAGTCACATGGACAGAGAAAAATGGAAATGTCCAGTTGTACTGGAGAAATGTATTTAGAGGATGAAAGAATGAAATACAGCATTGCAGAGTTCAGGGTACTGAGGAAAATCTTTTTCATTCAAATGTTTCAATTTGGAAGAGAGATTCTACATTCTAATGCATCATCAATACATTTACTTTGTCTTCACGAAAGCCAACTCCTTCTGAGTAACAAATCTCAGGGTTCAGCATAGAAACTTGGTTCAGAGTTTAATACTGGAACACGTAGTCCATGTGCAAATCTGTAGGGGACCAAGTACTAACCATTTGTTTCTTGAAGGCCACTGATTTAAATCAATTTGGTGATCCAGATTCTAAATCAGAGAGTAGGTGAGTGGCAATCATTTTTTGAAACACCTACCAAATTGTTCACCATGAGTTATGCTAAATCAACAATTGATAAAGGGAAAAAATGTATCTAAATGAGTGCTTTTGAATGTGAGCAAGCAGAGGACAGAGCAAGATTACTTTATTCATTGTCCAATGAGACCTTAAATTTCCTTATTGCAATTTGCAAAGACTGAGAAAGTAATCACAATCAGATAAGTCCCTTGTGAATAGCTCATCATTGACAGTTCTAGTTTAGGACTGTATAAATCAAATATATTCTGCAAATGAATGAATCCAAGATGGATCTGTTTTGCATAATCCTAAATAGGAAGATTTCCGTTTTCTGCATAAGAAAAGATGTCATTAGCAGTAGACCTTCCTCAGTTTTATTGCAGAAATGGTACACTAATGTCCACACTATTAAAAATTTTGATGCACTGCCAAGTTTAGGATAAAGATTCTGATCAAATTACCCTATTAGTCTAAAGAAATTAGCAAGTCTTGCCCTGGTATTTCTGTAGCTTATAGATTTCCCTTAGTGAGAAGGATTTGATATTTTCAAAGAAATATGCTAAGCTAGGTTGTCGATATATAAGGTATATATTAGAAGGGCATAAGAGTTCATTGGCAGAAGACGATATTGACCTAAGCTGCTGTGTCTATAAACAATTTTAGCTTTTCATTTGCCCCACACAAGCTGCTTGATATTTTCTACAGTAATCTAGGGATGATCCGCTTTCTACAACATTAATAGCCAAATTTTGGACCAAGATGTACACATGTGCTGCTCATTGAAGCTTATTGACTTCAGTGGAAGCTACTCATAAACAGAGAGCAGAATTTAGCTTTTAGTAATTCACATAACTCTAACCTAAAACCCAGTATCCTTGAGAACACTTGGCTCTCCTCATGCACCGATCGGTCCCTGCCAATCCCCCTTTCAGCATTGTTTGCAGAATCACTTTGTCCTTGCATGCAAGCTGTGAACCACTTCTGATTCTGCCTTCCCTGAGGTCAGAGTTCAGTATCTCTGTGCTGCACCTAGTCAATGATTGTTCCGACTAACAATCTCCAAGACCCCAAGCAGGTTGTCTTAGTGTTGTTGTTGGCAAATTATTATTATTTTGTTCTCTATTTTTCTGTAATTAAAACTCAACTTGTTTCAGATATTACAGCTGAGATGTCAGTAAACGCAAAATAGTCCAGACAAAACTGATGAAACCCCCTTGTGAGTCATATGATTCTTTTGTGCTCTCTTATATAAAAGAGGTGTTTAAAAAAAACTATAAAAGAAACTGTAATCCCAGAGTTTGTTACAAGTTCTAGTGACTGATCCATCCTATGCTATGTTTATAAGGGAAAATATATATGTACTTGCTTCCACAATTTCTTCCAATGGTAGTGCCTGAGTTCCACCATAACTAATTGTTCATTCTACCAATATTTCCCCCTGCCATTATGCCTTCTAAAAAGCCCTTCTTCTTTCCTAAGATCAAGGGACTTTTAGGATTTGGCTTATTTTATATAAAGCTCTTTAAAAAGAGCAGCCAACTTTTTTTCTTTTGAGACTGACGTATTGGACCAGCTGTTGTGTGAGGAAATTGTGCCAAGAAGTCTGTCATGTTGCATTTTTCACTTTTTTTTGTTGTTTTGTTTTTTGTGAGGCTTAAAATAAATTTTAGTTCTTCAAAGAGATGCCAGCTTGACAGCCTTACAGACTGAAATACTCTGTTTATCCACATAACAAACAGCAATAGTGCAAGCTTGCCCCTACTATCTCCCTGAAAGCATATCTCAATTTGGATGAGAGGAAGGGATGCCAATTACGATGATGGCTTTGATCATGAATACATTTATTCACTAGTAATGAGACCAAGACAACTTCCCAATGGGTGAAAAGTTCTATAGACAATTTCTACCGCCACAGTCCTCAGCATTTTTCATTGCTTTCTTCTGGGTAGGTTGTCATTGAGGCTCTTCTCCATTAGAGGCATAACAGTGACAGACAACGTATCCAGTCTTTCTGAGATTTTTGTGGGTACTATTGGTAAATGGCAACACCATTCTGTCCAGACAATACATTCTTTTTGGCATGACTGTCCTGTAAATGGAGATGGTAAAAAATACAAATGTTCATTACAAAAATTGTTGAATTTTAGAAAAATTTTGACCAATTTTGTATATTCTAAAATTTGATCAGCTGAAACATCAAATGCTGTTTACAAAGGGAGAGGGTCAAGTAGGGTGTCACTTGTCCTTTCTCTGCCAAGTGATACCCTACATCAATCAGTACATAAGCAACACCTCCTCCCTTACCTACCCAGAAATTGCCTAATGCCTGAGCCTTTAAAAATACCTCCCATTTGCAGCTATACTTTCCACCATTTTTGCCCCTTTGCACAACACAAGACAGTGCCAGGTTGTTGAGCACACTTGCCAGAGCATACACTGGTGCCCCCCTATATGTAGCTCATCTTGTCTTAGAACCCAGGGGTTTGAGCAGTCTTGCCACTCTGTAGATTACCGGCGCTGCCAGTTAAGGTGACCTGCATTCTTCTCCAAGACAAGTCATAAAACCAAGAAGGAAAAAGTGCCTTAAAAGAAGACAGTTATACAATTGCATCCAGTCTGGAGCAACCCCCACACAGCTACTTAACATAGCCCCTAATCAGAAAAACAGCAGAACTTCATCTTCATGCTGGTCGATGCTAATTCTATGGTAAATAAACCCTTCACCATCCATGATCTCACTGCAGGTAACCTGCCAGATCTGTCCTGCATCACAGCAACCTGGCTAATCTGCACCACATGATCAGTCTTGGTTTACCTGAGGACATTCACCACATATCCAGAACCACGGAGAACAAATCTGGAGGTGGACTAGCTATTCTGTTCCCTTCCTGCCTCAGATGTAAAAAAAAGTCACTCATGAATCAAATGCCTTTGGGTGCATCCTCTGAACTGATGAGTCCATGGACAGGACTAACCAAATCAGACTACAAGAGGGGGATAATGTTCTAGTGATTAGGTTGCTAGCCTGTGACTTGGGAGACTTGGGTTCAGTGTCCTGCTCTGATACGGACTTTTTGTGTGACCTTTGGCAAGTCACTTAGTCTCTCTGTGCCTCGGTTGTTTATCTGTAAAATGGGGATAATACTCCTCTGCTTTGCAAGGGTGTTTTGAGGATAAATACATTGAGCTGCTAAACTACTATGGTAATGGAGTCCATATAAATACCTAAGGTAGATAGCCTTGGGTCCTAGTAGAAATCTTCATTGCTATCAGATGCTCAAATAGCCAATGGATCAAAAACATCCTTTTCCATCTGTGACTAGCCAGAAGATTCTTCCCCACCATATGTGCACAGCTGGCCACATTGATCTATGCATTTTTGACCTCTCGGCTTCACTGTTGTTACTCATCTGGGGATGAAGCCATGGGAGAGATGACATTTTGGCCTATCTTACTAAAATATATTTAGAAGAATAAGTGCGATAGCATATTAAACGTATCCAGTCAGCAAATCATTCCCTCTTCTCCTTTCCCTACAGTACAGGTATGGAAGAAACATTAAAGTGTAGAAGGAAACAATAAATCAGATTTTTTGCTCCCCCACCCCCTGCCAACCTGGCAGGTGAAATGGACAAACATATGATTTCTCTAACATATTAAAACAATAAAGTGTACCTTCAACAATCTTCAGTGCTGAGAAGTGGTTAGAAATAGTCATTCCCCTTTGCAAGTATTTTGTTTATTTTACTGGTATCTTTCCATTTTGTGCTTTGAAGTTCCCAGCATATCTGGCCTTTTCTTTAGTGTCATGGTCATCTTCAACTTTGCTGTTCTTCATTCTCTGCCATGAGGCAGTCATGCTTCTGTATTCTGTAGGTTTTATTGATTTGGTCAGAAGTAATTAAAGAGAGAATTCTTTCTCAATTGCATTGCCTTGAATCTCCTGAGGCTGTCCAGCTGGGCCTTTCCTAACCCCTTCTCAAATTAACTCTGTTCTCACTGTGAAAGAAGACAGAGTGGCTTGTTCTTTTTCTGTTGTTGTTCTCTTGAATGGAGACTGTGTTTATAGAAGATACTGATCTGATAATTTTATTAGCAACTCCTGTCTTGGTTCACAAACTCTCATATTTAAATATAGCATACCAAGAAGAGGAAGTCCTGCATCTGACTAAAACTTGTCAATTTTCAAAGCTGCTTATATGTCTCTAGCCTCTTCATTTCTGACTGGAACTCTTCAACTGTTTCCTAGTTCACTTGAAACTCTGTTTAAAGTTTACTAAATACCAGAATGATAGTCTGTACCATTCTCACTCTGAAAGGCAGATATTTTTTTAAAATGTAGTTCAGCACAGATTATGTTCATTTCTAATTGGATGGATTAATGCATATCCAAAACATCTTATTTTTTAAATATAAAGTGAGGGAAGATGTGGGGAGAAAGCATTTATTATTTTGACTTCAGCAATGGGGTGATGTCTAGAAAACAGTAACCAAGAATGGAAATACTTTCATTGGTCAGACACTACAAAACACAGTGAATATATGAGCTGGGGAGTGTTGCATAAAACCAAGCTTTTGGAATGTTGTCTAACAACCTCATCAATGAAACAAACAAAACAGAAGAGCAAACAGGAATCTGAGATGCAAAAATAGAGATGTCATTTACAAATGTGAGAATTTTTCTAACAACTTTTAATGACCCATTTGAAATACTGTGTGTCTCTCAGGTCCCCTTATCATGAAAAGATTTGATAAGGAAGAGGGCTACCAGAATAATACAGGGAGCCAACGTGAACTCCTAGCAGAATTACACCAGGGATTAATTTGTCTCAAGGATTTTAATTATTAAAAAAGTACCAAAATTAGGTCAGTGTTCCTTGGAGACAAGGATCTCCATGATGTATAATAATAAGCTAAGGGAAACAGACTGGATAAACAAAACAAGGCTATTTAAGCTTTTTTTCAAGTACTGAAACAGCAGGGTTGTGGCTCCTTTCTGTGTACCTTTATGATTCCCATCATCACAGCATCTGAATTCTTCATGAATTATAATGTATTTATTTTGCAAAATCCCTGTGCTGGTGAAGTGTAATGAGAAGTGTGGTTTATTCCAGTTTTACAGAGGGGGAGCAGAGGCAGAGAGAGAGTCAGTATTTGATCCAGGTCATGGCATGGTAACTACTGCAGTAGCTCTACATTAGCCAACTGTTCCCCTTAGCAAAGAGAATTCTCACATGGCCAATTTAGAGTGCTTTGCATCATTAGATTGGTGTAGTAGATCTGTAATGGATCAGAGGATTTGGCCCTGTATCTAAGAATTTCTGTTGTCTGCTTTGTTCTGTGGTTTTTTTAAAAAAGACTAACGCATTTTTTTAATATTATTTTGAGCACAATATTATTTCTACATTACTCATTCTTAATGAAGCGTTTTGCCATGGAATCCATGTTAAATTGCGAATTCTCCTTCAGTCCTTATTCCTCTGTTTCACATTTCCTTGTTCTAATGAAGGGAAAAGGGGGAAAGAGCCAGTACTAAGTAGTTGTTGTAAAGAAGTAAAATAAAATAAAAGCTCTGAGTACCGCACTGGAACTCAGCTTGACTACTGCCTCTAAAAAACAACATTCAGAATTCAGTCCAGTAGGCAGCCAAACATGAAGCTTTGGCACCTCAGCATCAAGGGTTTCATGAGAGCTGATTAGATTTATTGATATGATTAAGAGTTATCTTTACTAGGTTGATGGCAGTGCATTTGTTGCCGTCCTAAGTCAGTCATATGGCTAATGGGCGCTCTGTGATGGAGGCAGCTCAGATTCATTTCAAGCACATTAACATTTTGCAACTATAACTGTAAAGCAGTAATAAAACTCGCAACTCATGCATTACTTTAGAAGGCAAAGGAATGCAAGCGGTGAGCCAATTCACACACCTTGGCAGTAACATGCAAACCGATGGGGATAGCCAGAAGGCAATAATATCACAAATTGCCAAGCAACAGCTGCATTCACCAGCTAAAACAAGATGATCATGGAAAATCTACCACTCAAAGACCAAACTATGAATCATCAACTCAAATGTTATTTCCACCTTAACATATAGATCTGAAAGCTGGAAATCCACCAAAGATATAGACAGGTGACTAAATGCCTTCAAAAGCAAATACCTCAGGAAAATACTAAGTGTTCAATGGAAAAATTGATGATAAATGTTGAACACTCTGACAAATCTCAGCAACTCTATCTCCAGAGTTATCCAAAAAAGAAAATGAAAATATTTGGGGCATGTTTTAAAAATGAAGCCCCAGAATGTCTGCTATGGCAAGGATAGCTGCAGAAACACACAAGAGGAGGCGACTGATAGAAGAATCCACATCAAACAGTACTTAGAAACGGGAAACGTATGGGACTTAACAACATAGAGGATGGGTGAAGGATGGCCAAGGATAGACGGGGAAGGTGGATCTTTATTTGTGCCCTAAGCAACATTTGTTGGGCATAGGAAGGATTCAGATTCAGTTTTGCAAGAAAAGAGCTGGGTCCAATCAGGTGGCATCTAGCTCCACCTGCTGTAGCTCTTCTGCAGTCCATTTATCTCCACAACAGCTAGGTACATACATCTTGATCTCAACAAAAATTACTGACCTTAATCATCCTCATCAGATATGTTTTTGGATGGTTTCCTATGCAACCTTGCTTTGGGTCATGTTTCCATAGATAATTTATGGATTTTGATATTTATAAAAATACCAGTGCTTCATACATATGGAATTGTGTGATATTGTGTCATGGCAATCCAGTAGTATTGAAAATGGGAAATGATCACTGGAACTGTCCTTTAAATATTTAAAAAGAAGATGGGATTTTTCCTCATAGCCTATTTATTCAGAGAAACAAAATTTTAAAAATAATCCTTTTGTGAATCCTGCACATATGTCATATTTGTCTGTGTGGATCATTTCAATAATATTATGTTGAGAGTTTAACAGATGAGACATTTCCATATTGTTTTCTTCACTTTTTCCTATTTCAGACACTGCAAATTAAAAAGACAGAACTCTCTTATTATATGATGGTGTTGTAACTACACATGTACTACTTCAAGGCTAGATTCTGCTCTGGGCTAACATTGTCTTACAGGGGAGTAGGGTGTAAAGACGACCTCCTCATGTGTGCTGTTTTAGGACTGCCGGAATCATATTGCCAGTGCTTAGGGGAGCGCAAGGGCTGAGTCCCAGCTACTCCCCACAAAGAGCGACTGGGCAGAGAGCAGGAGCGGATTTACTGTGAAACAAACTGTGTGGTGGCACAGGGCCCCCAACAACAGGGGGGCCCCCAAAATACAGGAGAAATATCTGACAACCTGTCCATGAGTCCTAGCCAGCAGCACAGCAGGGCTCAGGCAGGTAGGCTGCCTGCATGCTGTGGCTGGTGGCCCCACGCCACTCCTGGAAGTGGCTGGCTGCTGGCACGTCTATGTGCGCCCCTGGTGGGGGAGAGGATTGGCGCTCTGCACACTGCTCCCAGCCCAGGCAGCATATGAAGACCTGCTTTTCCCCTCCCCCAAGAGGTGCTCAGAAACATGCCAGCAGAAAGGCTAAGGCAGCTCCCTGCCCATTCTGCCTTCCTCCCTCTACGCCGCTGTGGTCCCAGAAGTGGTTGGCATGTGGCCTGTGAGTGTGTGTCTCCATGCGCTGCTCCTGCCCTAAGCGCCGACTCCACAGCTCCCGTTGGCCAGAAACTGCGGTCAATGGGAGATGTGGGGGCAGTGCCTATGGGCATTGGCGCACGCAGACCCCCTACCCCACCCCTGCCATCAGAGGTGGGTATGTGCTGGTCATTTTGGGAGCCATGTTGCCGAAGGTAAGTGTTACCCCCCTGCACTCCTGCCCCAGCCCAGAGTCTGCACCCTGCACCCAAATTTCCTCCGAGAGCCCGCCCCCTGACCCCCCAACCCTCTGCCCCAATCAAGGTATCTCACTTTATTTTAATTTACTTCCCATTATTTATAATATAGGAGGAGGATGAAGAAAAAAAGAATGAAAAACAGGGGGAAGATGTGAGAGAATGTTCTTTTCTTCTGGCTGGTTCCTGAGGGTGAGGCCCTGAAAGTGAAGCTGCGCTCAGGGCCCCACTAACACTAAATCCGCCACCGGCAGAGAGTAGCTGGAGGCATGTCTCTGCCCTTCCTTTGCCTCTCAGTAGGCATTAGAGCTTCCATACGCTGGAACAGAAGTATATTGTATCCCAGAAAAGATGGTCACAAATTTCTTTTCAACTTCTCAATTGGGAATTCAAGGAAGGAGTTGAGCCTGTCTAAGGAACATTGCCTCCTGATGCATTGGCTGGGGTGGTGTAGCTTTGCACTGATCCTTACTACATGGTCTAATGGAAGAAGTGTCCTGTACTGCTGCTTATGGATATAAACAACTGATGCAATCTTAGGGCTAGATTCTGTCACCCTGACTCACATTTAGCTTTATCTTATTCCACAAGCTATCCCACTGATTTGAGTGGTATTACTTACAGAGTAAGGATACTACTCAGCATAATAAACGAGACACAATCTGGCCATTGGTGTTACTGCCTGGAAAAGACATACTGGCAGGAGCAGGACAGACAAATAACTCCGCTGCTGCTGGAAATGCTGGGAAGAGAAGAGAACCTTAATAAAGGAGCAAGAGTGAAGAAAAACCAGAAAGAAAAATCAGAAGTGGAGGGAAAGCGGACTTAAGGATGCCTAAATCTGCTCGAAAGTTCTTTGAATGGACAATTTTCACCCTACTCTGAAAACAGCACCTGAATGCATGCATGCACACACACGAACGGGGTATTCACCAAAACATCCAAGTCCATTTCCTTCCTGACTCTCATCCATATTCTTATGAGCAACAAACAAACTGAAATTCCATCTGAGCTGGCAGGTTCTATGTTATTTTTCAGTGCAGGCCACCTTGTTTCATTCTCCTCGCCCCTCTCTTCACATAGAGAGACTGTGGGGATAGATCTTCACTCTTGGAGTTTCTCCAAAGGAGAAACTTCCCAAGCTGAAAATTCTAAACTGGTGGTTCCAGCAGCAGACATCTCCTGCCAATCCCTGCAGTGAATGTCGGTGCCTACTAGTGCTCCTTTCTGACAGTGGGACAGCTTGTGCAGGGAAGGGGCTTTCCAGGACCACTGAGTCCAGGTTCTAGGTACAGAGCTTCCTTTCGCTACCTCAACATTTTATCTGCTATCTTACGTCTTTTCCTCACAATATCCTATCTCAGCTGCTGGTGCTTTGACCCTAGTGCCTTACTTTCATGCCCCCATTGGCAGTCAGTCATCAGTCAGTTGACTGCATCAGTCAACACACTGGAACATCAATCCTGACAACTTTCCAGTGTCTGAGGACTTTGTTCTAGGTAAAGTTGTGTGGTGGTTGGGGTTTTTACACTCTCCATTCCTTAACACGCTATCCTGGTGGTACTCAACACATACTGCTCATTGAACACGTCACCCAAAGCATTGAGTCTGGTATGCATGGAAAAGACCTCTTCACCTTCAGTATACCGTCAGCTCTGCCCTAATCTTCTGGATGCAGCTAACCAAAGCCTCTCTGGCAAGTCCTGCTTTGATTAAATTAGTCAATAAACCAACTCTTTAGTCCCAAAAATACTGCAGGAAAAATTAATCATTTTGCTGTCCTCTCAGCCTGATCACCATGCATAGTTCAGAGCTCTGTAATCTTTTGTCTTTTATTAAGACATTTTAAATAGTTTTTGGTTTTTGTACCTGTGGGAATATATTTTCCTCCTATTTGAAAAATGCTGGTGTTTGGAGGACTGAGGAAGTGCCTGTGTTCCACTTCAGGGACGTACATGTATCTGAGCCTTAGCTGTGTTGTAAAGCACAGACTCAAGAATGGTGATCTATGACGACCTAGAACTTCAAAGAACAGCAGTTACGGGTAATTAATTTCCTATTTATTCCAAGTTTTGGAAATTGGATTTTCCTTTTAGGTTAGACACCGTGACCGATCTAAACAATTTTCCAAGAGAAATGTTATGTAAAGCACTTTAAGCACTCAAACAACTTAGTTTAAAATCTGGGCATGCATTTGGCAGAGTAGTTTGTTTGTATATGCCTCAGATGTGAATACGTTTTTGTGTGCCAAAATGACAAAAGTCTGTATGCTTTTCTTCATATGAAAATTAGCTTTCATTTATGACTAAATATGCAGATAGATTAGCACAAGAAAATTGATTTGTGCAACTAATTTTGAAGAGCTTGTTCTTATATTACAGTGATACTTAGCAGTAGCTGTACAAAATAATTATGTTTGACTTATTTTTTAGGAACCAATAAAAGAGGAGGTACCTGCTGTTCAGGAAGAAGTACTAAAGAAAGTGGATGCAGTGACTATTGCAAAAAATTTTCCAAGACCAAAGGTGAGTTTAAATTGCTCAACAAGGTCCTCATTCAGCAAAGTACCAAAGCACGTGCATAATTTTAGACATTAAGACTTACCCGCATGCTGAAAGTTACCTACATAAGTACCTTGCTGAATCGAGGCCTAAATCCTTACTGCACGTCATGATACTACATCATTACTTTCAACCTCATTGAATCCTTTTCTCTAAAAGCAGTAAGAAATCCTGCTTTTTCTCTGGCTGATAAACATTCTCAATTTATGGGCCAATTCTCCTTACCCAGGTAAATCTACCATTGAAGTCAACGGAAAGTGTGCCTATGGGGAAGGACTGCAGAATCAGGTCCTAATTTGGTGCCACTGTTGCTATTTATGTCCATGCCTAGTAATGCTAATCTGTTCCACTCTGTTCATTTGAATGTGCGTGCTTTAAAAGGCCTGGATTTTAACCTATATTGTTGCTCAATGCGGAAATAGTTAGCACGTTATTATAGTTTTCATTTCAACAAGTTATTTGTATGTTCCTGATTTTTAGAGTATCTGCCACCATCGTGCACATTTAGATCTATAGGATCAGCTGGTATATATTGGTGGTGTTCCACTGAGGTCAGTAGAGCCGTCCCAGCCTTCACGTGGAGTGACCTAACAGCATCATTTTAAAATATTGAATGGTTGGAGATATTTTACTCAAATGCCTCTTTCTGCTAAGCACAGAACAATTACTGTGCCAAGTCTGCTGCTGTAATTCATCCAAGATCACCCAAGCATATGTTCTAGTTGATGTGTAATATAACAACGCAGAACTACATTATAGTCTGTGGCTATCTACACTGAGGCAATTCCTACAGCATAAATTTAAAGAAAAAACTAAGAAAGCTGGTTACCACGTTGGCTATTCTAAAGTACATTTGCCTCTCACGTTTGTATTTAACGATTTGCCTGGGTTGCATTTGACAGTCTAGCAACAAGATTTTGGTTCCTTTATTTTTTTGCCGTGTACTCTCACTTTTTGTTTATTTTAAATCTGCTAGATCTCCCTTCTGTTTAGCACAAAACGGAATGTTGGAAGGTTGGTTGAGCCTGATTTTTTTTTTTTTTTTAATAAATGTGTGAGCACATTAGAGAGTAAACAAGGTAGAGTTCTGCATTTGAAAGTATACAAAAGCTATGACTGCTGATGCTAATAATATTATTAAAAGAACCAAGAAACTATTGTGCAACCTTAAGTTTGCCTGCATCCATTACCTCCACTTTAATGAGCTATTTTCATTAATGTCCAGTTTCTTTTCCTTACAATTTTTTTCAGTCTACTACACAAGAACGTGTGAAGACGCCCCCACCATTTAAACAAATAGAAAAGAATCTGAAGACTCTTAGTAAAGATCTTATTCACACAAGGTAAGAATCTAGAGTACGCAGAAATGGACTTTTTAAGGCAGTGGGCAGAAAAGAGAGATTCCTTGGGCTGCAATCGCCACACTCTGGTTATGGGTAAACTGGGTAACGCTACCTACCAACCTCTTCAGAAATGGAGTTTTACTCTATCTCTATCATTTATGCTTATTCAAAATGATGTCACCTCCACCTGAAGAAATGGTGATAGTTGGGTGGGTCTATATTACAGAGCTCTCACAAAGCACCTTTACAGCATTATTATAATATCATTTATTAAGATGCTTGGCACCTTCTCTTAGATCTTTGCACAAATCAATATTGTGGTGAGATCGGTAATCAAAGCAGTCAAAAAAGAAAAAATGTTAAGATATATAAAGAATAGGATAGAAACTAATAGTGTAACTATTGTACTACTCTAGAAAGGGATGTATGCACTCACATGGAGTACTGTGTTTAGTTCTGGTCTCAAAACAGACATGGAAGAAAGAGAAGAGTGTTTACAGCCCTGTCTGAGTCCTCCTGAGGAGACAGTCACCAGGCTGTTGTATCTGGGTCCAACTTCTGGACCCCTGTACTTTCAAGCCAGCAACCAGTCACTGGTTCTACCTCTGGGCCTCCAGGGTGTGAATTCCCTCTCTGGCCCCCTCCGTGAGATGTGAGGTGCTGCAGTCAGAGTCAGGGCTGAAGATCAACTCCTTTAATGTTTTGTAATGAGCCCATCACACATTAGACAGGAGTGGGACTTTCCGTGAGCTTTATGCTCTGAAATCCTTTGGATGCTTTTGAAAATCTCCCCGCTCTTAGTTTTAACGTGCAATATAAGAGATTTAAAAGTTGCTTTAAGTATAAAACTCAACATAACCTTAACTACTGAGCAGTAAAGATTCTGGGTTAGGGTTGCCAGGTGTCCGGTTTTCAACTGGAATGCCTGGTCAAAAAGAAACTCTGGCAACTCCAGTCAGCAGTCCTGACCGGGCTGTTAAAAGTCCGGTCAGAAGCACAGCAGGGTTAAGGCAGGTTACCTACCTACTGTGTCTCCCAGAAGAAAAGGCATGTCCCCACGCTTCCTCCTAGGCATAGGGGCAGCCAGGGGGCTCCATGGACTGCCCCTGCCCCAAGCACCATCTCTGCTGCTCCCATTGGCCAGGAACTGTGGCCAATAGGAGCTGCGGGGGCGGCACCTGCAGATGGGAACAGGGTGCACAGCTGCCTGGCTGCACCTCCACGTAGGAGTTGGAGAGGGGACATGCCGCTGCTTCCAGGATCTGCCTGAGTAAGCGTTGCCCAGAGTCTGCACCCCATCCTGCACTCCAACCCCCGGCTCCAACCCAGAGCTGCCTCCTGCACGCCAAAACCCTGATCTCCATAGCTCCCTCCTGCACCACAAATCCCTCACTCCAGCCCCACCCCAGAGCCTGCACCCCCAGCTGGAGTCCTCCCATATCCCAACTTACTGCCTCAGCCCAGAGCACCTTCTCACACCCTGAACTCCTCATTTCTGGCCCCACCCCAGAGGAGTCAGAGCAAGGATGTTCAATTTTGTGCAAGTAGGAAGTTGGCAACCCTACTCTGGGTCAGTGTGTTGGGGAACACTCACCTCTCATGAGCACCTCCTGTTGGCTGGATGCGAACCTGCACATACACTCACCAGGCTTGGTGGCTGTTAACGTTTTCAAATGGGTCTTCAGTGGCTCAACCCTCCAGCCAAGTCACACGCAGTCAATGTGTTGTGAATGAGCAAACCCCTTGCAGGGTGAAAGGTCAACAAGGCCTGTCCCTCCGCCCTTGTGAAAATCTTTAGCTCTGTCTCTGGGCTCAGTCCTCAGCATCTTCTGGGCTTGCTTTAAGTCTGTCCTTGTCCTATTACAGAGTAGCGCCACAGGTCTTTCTTCTTGGAGACTCTTCACTTTTAGCTGTTCTATGATGTCCCAGCTTTCCAACCAGGTCACTTCTTAACTTCAGTCCCCTTCCAGGGGCACAAAGGGAGAATAACAAAGTTCAACAAATGGTTGACCCTCTTCAGGGTCTTCAGTCCCATCCCTGGGCCTGTTTAATGGTCCAGCCCCTTTCTTGGGCTTCAAAACAAAACTTGTCCCTTCTCAGGGCTTTAGCCACTTCCCCAGCAGCTGGTGGGTGGGACCCTGACTCACCCACTACTCTAGGGTTCCTGGGTTGGGATCCACAGATAGCAATCATGTGCTATTTGAATAATCCATCTTCTGGTTCTTCCTTGGGCTCCAGAAGGAGCACCCTTCCTTACTCCTCTGTTCCCAATCAGGAGCTGACCGGCTCATCCCATGTAGTTACCTTTATCTGAGCCTGCTGTGTTCTGATAGGCTGCTTCCCTGTAGCCTTTCTAGGCAAGCCTGGATGACTCACCTTCACTGCTCCTTTTCTGGAGCAAAGTGTGGTAGGACCACAAGGCTTCCAGCAGAGGGACTCAAATGGACCACTAGATCATCTGACCTTGTTTGTGTCACAGATCACCAATGCTACCCAGCAACCCAATCAGACCAAGGTATTGGAGCCGTAATGTGAAAGAGCCTTATTGTAAATGAATATCTGTCCCACTGACTCTCCCTTCTGCTTCACTGGTTTTACGCTTGTGCCACTCTATTGCAGTGGCGTTAAACTGGCGCGATACTGGTGCAATGTAAATGACAGAGTCAGGCCCAAAGTTTCTCTTAATTTCTTGTAACTGAGTGGCCTAATCCCTGTTTTCATGATCAATTTAGTGAAAAGTTAAAAAGAATAACATCTAACTCAATCTTTCATCTGCTGTTTTGCCAGATGTTCCTTTGCATTGAACTGCTTAGAGACCATTCACTAAATTTGCTCAGCAATAGTTTAACTGGATATTAAATTGTATTCGTGTTTGCCTTGCAGTAGGTAGCTCTACAGTCTTCTGAAATATTTCCTTGGAACCTTCTAGCATTCTTTAATTTGAATGTCAAACTAAGACAAAGTAAACATTTTTTACAATTAAAACAGCACGCATTTGTACACAAAAATGTTTTTTGCTCCTGGCAAGGTTTAGTTACAGCCTGCTGCAAATAAATGCTGACAGATTACCACTGTCAACCCCAGGGGGATACAGATTACACAAGTGTTTACAACAAGGGCTGTAGTCTTTGAAAAGCATTCTCTAGACACAATAGTTGAATTAAAGCAAGCAGTGATAAAGAAGATGGACATTGGTACAAGAAGCAGATAATTTCTTAGGTTAAACCTGGGCAAATGTGTGTTTTCTGAATGGCTGAAACATTTTATCAGCATAAAATATGTTAAAAGCAAAAAATTATATTCTTACAACATTAAGCTGAAACTGTAAGTGCACAAAAGTCAAGAAATTCTGAGCTAAGTTTCTCACAGAAAGCTTTACTCTCCTATTTGCACATACACACTGCAATAAAATTAGAATGCTAAATTTCACAAAAGCATGATGGTTTTACATAATCCTAAATTTTATCCCAGAATTCCATAATAGTTATGGAAGATATCAGAATTCTGTTTTAACCAGTCATCCTTCTTACATTCTCCCTCCCTTCTCTGAAGAACTTCTCTGATTATTTTGCTTATTCAAATCCCAGTGACGGTTTACCTCATAAAGCAGGTAAAATACATAATAAATACTTCATAAAACAAAACAAAATAAATACTATGTTATCTAGGCTGAACAAAGGACTTCAGAATAAGGCATAACATACTTTTGCCAAAAATGTATTGTTAGCTACTATTCAAGAGAACTGCAGTAGACTGGTTGTCTGTATGCATCGTTCATTACTAATCTTCAGTGGAATTGTCACTTTGAGGTCAAATTAAAGTTCTTTTGATGAAAACCTGCCTCTGTTCAGTATTACTACTTTAAGTTTATGATGTAACTACATGGAACTCACTTCATGTTATCCTATATTGCTTATCTTTGGACATGTCTGCAGCTCAAAATCCACCATAAAAATTGGCACTAAAAGAATCGTTATTAATCTCTACAGAGGAGCCTATAACTGATTTGGCATGGAGAGTGAAGTTCCCTCATTTCCTTAGATACCTTTAGAATTGGAATGAGATGTGTTGTATGGGCAATGCTGGAAGTGCATAATCCCTTTCCTATATGGTTATCTATTTTGTGGATAGGTTTGGAGTTTCATTTACAGGGATTGGGAATTTTACACTTTTCACAAATCCTAAATTCACTAAAATGAATCTGTGTATGTTAGGAGTGGCGGAACGGTTTTCTAAATCATTCAGAGAAAATCTGAACCAATTACATTCAGAAGTACTATGGGGTTTATACACCCACACACCCAAGAAGTAAGGACCAGGGGCTAATGCACATACAAAGCAACAGGAACTCCCCGAGCTGAATCTGATTACTGCTGTTATAATGGCTGTTTTCTTAACAGAGAGGGATGGCTAAGGGGAAAATCGTCTTCTGGGGAAGACTTGGAGAGGAGTCTCTGACCTGAGTAACCAGATGACCCACCACAGGCTTGTACTAAGCTGGCCCAGTGATTGTATTACTATTTAAGATTGTATGCAGTTTTGTTGTAGCAATGTTGGTCCCAGAATATTAGAGAGACAAAGGTGAGTAAGGTAACATCTCCTTTTTTTGGACCAACTTCTGTTGGTAAGAGAGGCAAGGTGTCTGAGACAGAGTTCTGTGTAAACTCAGAAACTTGTCTCTCCCACCAACAGAAGTTGGTCCAATAAAATATATTACTTACCCACTTTGTTTATTTAAAATTGGGCTGTCCTAAGTCATTTTATTACAAGTATCTTGTTTTTACTAGATTTAATGAGACTGATGAGGGCCTGATTTAGCCTATCAGCTGATACTTCCAACGGGGATTTTAGAAACAGCACTGCAGCTGCCTAGAACTATTTAAGTTCAGAGAAGCTTCCTTTTAGAGGTGCTGTTAACAAAGTTCAGAAGGTTCTTTCACATTTAATTGGTATTGTAATGAGTCCATAATTTCTGAGAGCTTTCAAGTGAACTTTGTACTTGTGAAGTGTACTAGAACGTCAATCTGGAGAGGATTCTCTTTACCATATTATACAGAACTGGTCTAGCACAAGCAGTGTCTGGCAGGCTTCCATCAACAACCCTGTTGTTTGTGCTACAAATCTGACTGGAGAGATTAACTCTGAGGTATTTCAGGGACAGTAAAACCCTAAGAAGCCAAACTTAAGTGCTTGCTTTTTACATCCGTCAAGAACCTCCAGATAAAAATGCAAATGTACATTATATGCGGATGGATATATTTAGTCCAGATTATATGAAGATATCAAAAACATTTGTCTTTCCAGACGTTTTGCTTCTGCTGCACTGCCTGCTACAGGTATGATGACAACATTCACGCATTTATCTAATGGTGAGGGCAAAGGGATGTGAATCAAGAGGATGCTGATTCTAAGTATTGGCTGAGCTTCTAACTCTTTGGATGACCTTGTGCAAATCACTTGACCTTTTTGCATCTCTGTCAAGAAAGTTGTAAATTGGGACTGGAAACAAGATGATGCATCTGAACTTAGCCCTCCAGTATAAATAAATCTTTTTAAATTGATATGTCTGTTGTGACTGAAGACTTAGAAGATTTTTCTACTAGGATGGAGTTTCTCCTACCACTTTCATTTAAATTCTTAGGGTTATTTCACTTTAAACTTTTTACCATTAATATTTTATTGATAGTAGGAACAATCTTTTAAAATCCTATGTGGATGTATTTAATTAATACGTAGCATTTTTGTAATATTTGTAAGTACACAAACATAAACTAGTTAATCCTCACAACACTCCTTTGAGGTAGGTAGGCAGGAAAGTATTTTTATCCCCATTGGTGAATTGGGAAACCTTAATCAGGGAGGTGAAATAAATTGCTAAGGCCATACAAAGAGTCATTGCTGGAGCCAAAATTGGAACTCGGGTGCCAGGGATTCTAAATCTTTTGCTCGTTCGTCTAGACTACATTGGTATCTCTGTCTGATTGGGGTTGGTTTTTTTTTTAAACTGTCTACTAAATCAAGCTCCTAGAAAGACCTTTTAGATCATCTAATCCATCTCTGAAACTGAGTGCAGGATTGTTTTCAACAGAAGACTGTGTTTTTGTAGTCCTCTTTTAACTAAAGATATTTCTCAGTTTCCTGCACTATATTATAATAAACAAAATTCTGATTACATCAAATGTTTAATTGCGGTCTTGTCTACAATCATTTGGTTTACAGCAAGCTATGGTGCAAATCTAGCCTGCACTAGCATGCCATGGTCTAACTGTTTGTGTGCACCCTGCTAATGCACATTAGTAGTCTGCTAATATGCTTTGATCTAGTCTTTTTTCTTAAGTTTAATTCACAGTTCCATGCAAAAGTGGCTTTATGCAGTTCCAAATACTTTAGTATGAAATAATTCAGTTCAACAAAATTTCATAAAAATTGAAATTAGAGCAGGACAATGGGAATAGATAAGGTTAAATCAGGTAAATTAAATAAGTGAATAATTTCACACACTGATCTTTGTTTTTTAAAGAGAAATTCAATTTTATGTAAATCTAGTGAAAACTGTTCAACACACTGTGAATACCCTGTGTAGTCACTGTCATATATGGGGATCTTCATTTAAAATCCAGATTTTCTGGGACCCACAATAGTCTCAATGCATGCACAATCAATGTTTGTTTTTTTCAACCAGTGTCATTCAACACAGCACAACCTTTACTAGGCGTTTCCAGTGGAGGTCTTGGAAAACCATCTTCACACCCAGTAGGTTCCAAAGGCAACAGAAATTGGGGAGCCCTCATATTTGATAGTTAAGGAAATGAATTATAACACATGAGATATGGAATTCTAAAAATGGACCTACTTTATCTAATGCTTTCTAAAAATCTACAGTAGACAAACAACCAATAGCTGCAACCATTTTCAGCTGTTATTGAGAATTTATATAACAAACATACCTCTGATAGTCAAGCAATGATGTTGCCTATTAACTGAATGATTTTATGCTGTGCTTTCTCCTGTATATGTTGTAAGTGTTGAAATATCTTGACTCCTGGTATGTGCATTTTTAATACAAAAATGTGCCAACCGCTGTATGGTCCTTCCCACTTCTCTTGATAATTTTCATGGTGTTATTTAATATAAATCCACTGTGTAAAGAAACAATGATGGCAAAGGTAAAGAAATGAAACTAATAGCCCTAATTAAATAAATATTTGAGATGGGAACCTGCAGAATGGGTTTAATACCCACTTTTGATAACTGCATTGCTATTTGGAGTCAGTCATGCGTTGCAATACTTGTATATGGCAACTGCAGCATGACAGAAAGGAGCTAGATGAGAAGGAAATAATTAGGGAGGGAAATACAAGAAAGGTCCGGGAAAAGCTAGTGTGTAAGCAATTACGCTAGTTACCTTGCAACTTCAATTAAAGCAGTGTGACAAGCAGAGTAGCAAGTGATTAAGTAATGTGATGAGGAATACAAATGCTATTCAGTGTTTTGTGTGTGCTGTCTTCCCTCCACATGACTAAAGAGGAAAATTTGTAGTCTTAATTGGGCATTCACTGATATATCTTTTTAAATATTTGCAGAGGGTCGTGTGTATTCTTATAGCTTGTTTGCTTAAAAGGGAATAAGAGAAGAAACCAAGAATAAGTTATCAGTAGTAGGTTTAAGATTAGCAGCCGTGTTGGTCTGTGTTCATAAATAAGATGAGGAATACTTGTGGCACCTTAGAGACTAACCAGCTTATTTCAGCATAAGCTTTCGTGGGCTATGGCCCACTTCATTGGATGCATAGAATGGAACAGAAGTAAGATGTATTTGTATACACAGAAAGCAAAGAAAAAAAGTTGTACATTACCATAACGATTCTAAAAAGCTGTTTAATTTGGATGGGCCATTATCAGCAGGAGAAAAAAACCCTTTTGCAGTGGATCTCTGTCTGACAGGTGATAAGAACTTTTGAAGGGAAATTAACTAGGGAAATGCAATCAATTAGTATAATGAGAGAGCCATTCACAATCCCTGTTTAGCCCTTAGTTGATAGTGTCCAATTTGAAAATTAATTCCAGTTCCTCCAACTTCGTTGGAGTCTGTTTTGGAAGTTTTTCCTGTTTTAAAATTGACACCTTCAAGTCTTTAATGGAATGGCCAGGGAAGTTGAAGTGTTCTCCCACTGGTTTTTGAATGTTATGATTCCTGATGTCAGATTTGTGTCCATTTATTCTTTTGCATAGAGACTGTTCGGTTTGGCCAATGTACATGGCAGAGGGGCATTGTTGGCACATGATGGCATATGTGCAGGTGAATGTGCCTCTGATGGTGTGGGTGATGTGATGTGATTAGGTCCTATGATGGTGTCAGTTGAATGGATATGAGGACAGAGTTGGCATCGGGCTTTGTTACAAGGATAGGTACCTGGGTTAGGGTGTGTGGTTGCCGGTGAGTATTTGTTTCAGGTTGGGGGGCTGTCTGTAAGCAAGGACTGGTCTGTCTCCCAGGATCTGTGAGAGTGAGGGATCATCTTTCAGGATAGGTTTTAGGTCCTTGATGATGCTTTGGAGAGGTTTAAGCTGGGGGCTGAAGAGGACGGCTAATGGTATTCTGTTTTTTCCTTTGTTGGGCCTGTCATGTAGTAGGTGACTTTTGGGTACTCTTCTGGCTCTGTCAATCTGTTTTTTCACTTCCCCAGGTGGGTATTGTAGTTTTAAGAATGCTTGGTAGAGATCTTGTAGGTGTTTGTCTCTGTCTGAGGGACTGGAGCAAATCTGGTTGTATCTTAGAGCTTGGCTGTAGACCATGGATCGAGTGGTGTGTCCTGGATGGAAGCTGGAGGCATGTAGGTAAGTATAGTGGTCAGTAGGTTTCTGGTATAGGGTGGTGTGTATGTGACTATCATTTATTAGCACAGTTGTGTAATAGTGGTTATATAAATTTTAAAACTCTCTCAAAAATGTTTGAAGAGCCATTACTGGATTGGATTTAACTACATTCACCAAAGCTTTAATATTCTAGTTAATGCATCAAGACATAGTCAAAATAATGTCAAGCCTGTAATTTTCACCTCACACCTTACAAAAAACACATCCTCTCGTGCACAGAAATAGAGTGTTTTCCTGTAAGTCACTATCTTGGCACAAGGAGTTCCGTGATAGAGAAGAGAGGTTGCTCATACTAGATACCAGCGAAAAGTGTCAATCACTAATGCTTCCCCTCACCCTATCACAGATGCACTTAAAGTGCTTTAAGGCTCCCTGATGATTGCTATAATTAGAATTTTTCAAATGATTGGTTATGCCAAGTCGTTTTAAAGGAAATTCAGTCGGTTCTAAAACATTATGTTTCCAACAGCCTCCTGTCAAAATGCAATGAGAAGCTTGCTTATCTTTATGAAGGAAGAACAGACAAACCAGCTGAAGAGTCTGTAGATGATGAGCTGTTCTCTTTATTTTCAGTTTCTTAACTTCTTTCTGTTTAATGTGAACTGAACCTGAGTCCCCACAAAGTAGCTCTGACCAACTTAAGCAAATATTTCCCAGTGTACGATTCAGTGGATGGAGCACAGTATGGCAGTAGTGACAATGTCATTGTCCTTGAGTGTTCAGATACATTTAGTATTTTGAGCAAAGAATTAGGTTTTCATTTCTGCAGTAGGAAATCTTCTATGCTATTTTTACTAAGACTAAACAAACTTGAGCTCAGAGACTTTGAAATGACATTCATCTGTGTGTGCGAGAGATCCCTTATTGCTTTGTGCCTCTGACATCCATAAACGTGATCCAAAAATAATGTATAGTAATCCACAGTTGGGTGAGAATGTACTGTTTGAGAACCAAAGATGTTGAGATCTTTATAAGTAACGATGCTCTACAGCCAAGATGCTTCTGAAATAAATGTAGTCAAACTTTACTAATTCTGGGTCACTGAGAACGAAAATGATGCTTAAAATTGTTGATTGGCTCTAGTTTTCAAGATATGCTATTGGGTCAGTATATACGACCCTTGATATGGGAATGGCGGAGGATAAGTGAGTTATAAAGGGAAGGGATCGCAATTTAAACCAGAAATGACTAAAATACATCTTTGACTGGATCTATGAATAAATCTGACTGGGTTTGGACAGTACTTGCTTTTTAGGCAAAACAATGAATGATGCAATCTGAAGCTGGTATTGCGTCATACATGATATGAATTGCATCGTGTTATTCCTAGAAGTCATGGATGATGCAATCATAATGAAGCTTACATCACTCTGCTGAACAAATTGCCCTGTATCAGCTCTAGAAATCATACAGTGTCGTGCTCTCTTATTTGTCAGTGTTTGATTTTGCAAAGGGACAGATTTCTGTTTAGCCAAAGTGAGCAGAGATGCCTCGTACTTGTGTGAACAGTGCAGATAACTTCTGCTATGTTTGTGGTGAAGTGACTTTTGCATCACAAAAGCGCAGTATAACCACTATGGTTAAGAAAGCCTATCACCTTTATTTTGGCTGCAAAATTGGAGATCAGGACAAGAGGTGGGCCCCACACACATGGTGCAACACTTGTGCAACAAATCTTCGCCAGCGGTTGAACAGGAAAAGGAAATCTGTGCCTTTTGCAGTGCCAATGATTTGGAGAGAGCCAACAGATCATACCAGCAATTGTTACTTCTGCATGGTGCCTCCAGTTGGGAAAGGTGTGTCAAAGAAGAAAAAGTGGACTGTGCATTATCCAAACATTCCATCAGCTATACGCCCAGTACCCCACGGAGAAGGGCTGCCGGTTCCCGATGCACCAGAATCATTCTCACTTGAGTCAGACGAGGAAGAGGAGGAAACTTCTGGTCCTGAACCATCAATGTCACAGGACCCACATTTTCTCCCATCTTCCTCCTCTGAACCACACCTCATAACACAAGCTGAACTGAATGACCTTGTCAGGGATTTGGAACTACCCAAGAGTAAGGCAGAGCTGTTGGGCTCCAGACTACAGCAGTGGAATCTCCTGGCAGGTGATGTTAGGGTTTCCATGTTCCGTGACCGTCAAAAGGATCTTGTCCCATTCTTCTTCGTGGAAGGTGATCTTGTAGCCTGCAACAACATCGATGGTGTGATGGCAGCCCTCAACATCGTTCACGATCCAGATGAGTGGAGACTCTTCATTGATTCATCGAAGACGAGTCTTAAAGCTGTTTTGCTGCATAATGGCAATATTTTGCCATCAATTCCAGTTGGTCATGCAGTCCATATGAAGGAAACCTATGACAACATGAAACAACTTTTGAGGTGCATAAACTATGACCAACATCAGTGGCAGCTTTGTGGCGATTTGAAGGTTGTTGCTCTCTTGCTTGGTCTGCAGACTGGATACACAAAGTACTGCTGTTTTCTCTGCGAATGGGATAGTCATGCAAGAGATTCCCACTACATCAAGAAAGATTGGCCACTCCGACAGTCATTGGAGCCTGGGAGGAAAAGTGTTCAGCATCCACCACTTGTTGAATCAAGGAAGATTTTGTTACCACCCTTACACATCAAGCTGGGTCTGATGAAGAACTTTGTCAAGGCCATTGACAAAACACAAGCAGCTTTCGAGTACCTCCATGGAAAATTTCCAAGGTTAAGTGAAGCTAAGATAAAGGAAGGTGTCTTTGTTGGTCCTCAGATTCATGAACTTCTTCGAGATGATGCATTTGACCATGCACTGCGTGGCAAGGAAAAGACGGCATGGAAAGCCTTCCAGTCAGTGGCAATACATTTTCTCGGAAACAACAAGGCAGACAACTACAGGTTGTTGGTGGAAAACCTGCTCAAGGCATACAAAAGCCTTGGTTGCAACATGTCACTAAAGATACATATTTTGCACACTCATCTAGATTTTTTTCCACCGAACTGTGGAGCAGTGAGCGACAAGCACGGTGAGCGATTTCACCAGGACATTGCAACAATGGAGAAACACTGTCAGGGTAAATGGATCCCATCAATGCTTGCAGACTATTGCTGGACAGTAACAAGAGATGCTCCATTTAATGAATACAAGAGACAAGCCAAGAAGCGCCAAGTAGACACTGAATAGGACCAAACTATGTACATAATAGTTTTTTGCCTTTTGTTTCATAATACATTTTATTTATATAACCCTTTTGCTGATTTTTAAAGTGTTACATAAACAGGACAGGTGAAATAGGTGAAAGCAACCATAAACACATGAAAAGACCTAGGTTTACAATTTATGATTAAAACTCTACTATCTACATAATATACATAGACATAAAATGTAAAAACTTAAATATCTTAGAAACAGTAGCCAATCAGTTGTTTTAATTGTCATATTTGAATTCAGCACATCAAAATACATAATAAATATATTTTATCTCTGAAGCAGATGACTTCTAAAAAATTGTAGACCAGTGTAATCATAAATAATAGAAAGATACAAGAACACATACAAAAAAAATGGAAGTATTCCAAGACTGTCCCTGTAAACCCGTAAAGACATGTGGCTATAAATCACCCATGCTGCCCAACTCAACCAGAAAGACTGTGCAAGTTCACTAGAAACACTGTCACACATTCCCACAAAATACTTAGAAATGACTGACTTTATTTAAATGAGCACCACAGAAAATATTTTCTTCAGACAACAGAGAGGGTGGGATGGCAGCACAATTAGCAGTGATAGAAGCTGGGAACAGAATCTGATTGATTGTATCATAAAGATATTTTGAAAATGTATGCAATAGCTGTTAAGGGTGCAAAAAAATGTTGTTTGCCTCCACTCTCGTGGAATTGTTCTGATTAGTGGCCTGCCTAATTAGTGCTAGCTGTCTTCACTCAGTGCTTAACACAAGTCTTTCCTGTTGGGAGGAAATGTCATGTTAATTTGTGGAGAAAATGGAGTGGATTTGCACTGAACTGTCAGCTTTCATGAAAGTAAAGCAATTTTTGGAGGTGGTTAGTCTTCTCAGGTTGGGTGTATGCCCGTGAAGCTTACTGAGTTACTAGAGTTGTTGAAAATACTTTGCAGCAGAAAAGAACCAGTATTTGGGGCCTATGCCTTATTTGGGTGATGAAGACCTGTGGACCCTATATCCATGGTGGTGAAGATTGTCAGTTCCTCCTTTAAAGTGGACAGATGGCTGGCTTCTCTAAAGGAAGCTCCTGTATGTCTAAGCAATAGCCCTTTAAGTTGACAATCTGGTCAACAAGTCCAGTGTCTAATCAGCCATTTTTTGGTTAAGATTACTGAGAAGATTGTGAGACAACCCTGAGTATCTATAGAGTTCATATCTCCTTGGCAGTCTTGGTAGAGGCATTGCACTGATGACTTTGTTAGATAATGGAGCGTATCAATTGGTGCTGCAGGGTGCTTTTCAATATAAAATCAGATAGGGGCATACCCAGCATTAGAGCAATTCAGTTAAAATGCACTACCAGGCCAAATGATAGTGGTATAGTGTCTCCAGCTGATAAAGCTTTTAAGAGTTTTTTTGCGATAAACTGGGTTGTTTCCCTTCCCATGGATGCTGTGTGATTAACTCATTCAACCTTTTAAATAACAAAGCTGAGATCTTCATCATTAGCAGACACATAAGTACAGTAACTCCTCACTTAAAGTTGTCTTGGTTAATGTTGTTACGTTGGTGATCAATTAAAGAACATGCTCGTTTAAAGGTGTGCAATGCTCCCTTATAATGTTGTTTGGCAAGCCACTGCTTGCACAAAGAGCAGCCCATTGCAGCTAGCTGCGGGGAGCTTGGAACCAGGGTAAATCAGCAGCCTCCCATCAGTCCCCCATTAGCTCCCCGCTCCCGTAAGTTCCCTGTGTGGCAGCTATCAATTGACTGCAGTTCAGCTATCCCTCCCTGCACTGCCATGTGCTGCTCCTGCCCGCTGCCTTGGAGCTGCTTGCTGTATGGGGGTGGAGGGAAGAGAGGGACTAATGTCAGGGTGTCCTCCTTCACCCTGCTTACTCCATCTCCATAGAGCAGTGCAGGGACATGACAGGGCTCAGGACAGAGAGAGCTTGCTGGTAGCAGCTGCTGTCTCAACTTCCTGATCTATTTTAAAAGGCAATGTACTTAGAGTGTGGTCAATGTGCTGCTTTGTAGAGTGTGAGGCTGTATTAATAACATGTATTAACCCTTGAGGGCTCAGCTGAGTGCTAGTTCATCATTTAGCAGTAAGGCATTCCCTGGGAAATATCCCACCCTCTTCCACCCTCTGACTCCACCACCTCAACCAAGCTTCACAATCATCATTGCTGTATACAGTATTCAGTTGTTTAAAACTTATACTGTACGTGTGTGTGTGTGTGTAAATATAGTTTTTTGCCTGGTGAGAAAAATTTCCCTGGAACCTAACCCGTCCCCCCCACCCCATTTACATTAATTCTTATGGGGAAATCAGATTCGCTTAATATCGTTTCACTTAGTCGCATTTTTCAGGACTATAACTACAACGTTAAGCAAGGAGTTACTGTAATCCCAGTACAAATCTGAGGAAGAGCTCTATGTAGCTCAAATGCTTGTCTCTCTCACCAACAGAAGTTGGTCCAATAAAAGATACTACCTCACCCACCTTGTGTATCTAATATCCTGAAGCTGACATGGCTACAATGACAGTGCATAAATTCATTTTGATAGTTCAGTTCTGGCCGATAAGGATAGAGGAAAGAAGCTGCCAGTTTTGAATGTCATGGAATATTTTATCATAAACAAAGTTTGTATAGATGACATTGGAAAAGGTTTATGCATATGTTCATGATGAAGTGTGTAATACATTTGTAGGTTTGATATGGGAGATGATGGTAATGTGAGGTATCTGATCTTTGTGAAAAATCCATTCTCTAAATTAATCTATTAATATGAATTTTGAAGGGACTGAGGAAGAGGGATTTGGAGGAAATTTTGGAAGTATTGACAGTGACAAAACCATATCACCTGCATACAAACTAATATTGTGCTCATTTTTGTTTGTCTGCCACTGAAGGTATACAAATAATCTTTTGACTACCTAAGAAATTAATAAAAGGGGAGAGAAAAGAGTGGACAACCCTGCCCCATTCCTCTTTCCAACTTAAAGACAGAGAAAAGAATTACATTTGTCAGTACAGATGCAAGAGACAATATTTTAAGTCTTTAACCCAGTTAAGGATAATTGAATCAAAATCAAATTTTCCTTGTACTGTCATAAGAAATGGCCATTCTAACCTAGCAAATTCCTTATCTGGATTTAGGGAAAATATTTGTGAAGCGATAGTTGATAACTGGGTTTAGCAATTTAGGTGAAGTTTTGCGGGTTTTTGTGCTACCAGTAGCAAGTCTGCCTTTCACAAAATACAACTGGTATCTGAACAATTGAGAGAACTGTACTGTTTCGGCAGGTTACTAGACTTTCGGTGATTTACTTTGTATTCTATGTTCAAAAGCATAATACTTAGGATGGAAATCTCAACAATTATCATAGTCTTTTTTACTTTAATTCTAAAGATTAAGATGGCCGTCCTCTCACAAAACATTAACCCCTTTTGGAAAGTTTCATCAGGGACTTTAAATAGAATGGGGAATAGCTGTTCACATCTTTTATGAAAGTCTGTTGGATAATCAGGTGATCCAGGTGCTTTGCCAGGATTAGATTTTGTATAGTTTTTTTCAATCTCATGTATCCATTAACCGTTAATCATTTTTGATATGTTGGAAGGTGTTAAAGAAAAAGCCTTCACCAAAGAGGATTTAAATCAGTTATTTCAGCAATGAATTGAATGAGGGTGAAAAGATCCCTTCCATTTCACTTGCGTCCCTCAGATGCCCATTTGCCTGTTTCTCAATCTTGATACCACCTTTCACACTAGGTGGCTCAAGCACCACCTACTTCTTTGTTTATAAATAGAGCTGGTCAGAAAATGTCCATCGAAACAAAATTTAAAAGGAAAAACTAGACAAAAATCTTGAGCACTTCAATGAATTTTTCCCTGTTTGCCGACCAGTTGTAGTTAGACGTGATCATCTGTTGATCCCTTTTAGAGGTACCTCTCAGTGAGTCCATCAGCTGGAGAGCTATTTTCCCTAAATATGAAAAAAGACACTGCTTAGACATGGTGAAAAATCTGTGCCTCTGTATACCTTTAAAGCATTGAATGCAAGTAAATATGTATATACATAATCACAGATTGTGCATGGCTTCTGGGATATCCAGGTATATGAGAAGGTTAGCATGGACTTGTGGCATGTGGCATCAGAACTTAAGTGGGAGAGAACAGACCACACAGGTGTCAGTAAAACAAAGATGAGAGAGAATTGAGGGTGATATGTAGAGGATTCCAAGCAGATGAACCAGTGTAAAGCTGACAAGATGTCATCCCATAACAACAACAGCTAGAAATTGAGAGCTTTAAGACACAAGTTCAAAATGGAAGAATCTGTACCACTTCATGAACTATTTAAACTCTCTATTTGAAAACGCAGATTTATTGTGTTTCCTAGTTTTGAAGAAAATGGCCCCCGGTGAATCCGTTTCATCATGCTGTATTAGCTGAATAAAACTGTCAATCTGTTGGCAGTTTAATCTTTAACAGTATTCTACTGTTTTTTATGCTTTAAATTAGGAGCTGGATATTTCTCCTGTAAAATCTTTAAAGACTCCAGAAGGGAGAACTGTAGATGTCAATCTGCACTTAAAAAGCTCTGCCACTACTAATGCATATTTCATGTCTGAGCTGACAGGAAGTGCTGCTGTTAGCATAGCTATTTATTTTAGTCCTTGTGGACTTGTCTATTTGTTTTAATAGAAAACTGGTTATTTTTGTGATTGAAATAGTGACATGGGCAACTACTAGAATTTGTTTGTTTGGGGTTTTAGAGGGCTTTTTGTTATCATCTTTCTTGAGTTTATACTATGTGAGTCTATCCCAAACCAACTGTAATGTGTATAGACAGCAAGGAATTCAATATTTAGGGATATTGATACACTGGCATTCATTAGTGCAAATGTTTACTACAAGATTTAGTAGAGTTGGGGAGAGGGAGATAGTCTTTCTTCTTTCCTTTTCTCACTTCTTAACTTCACTCAGTCAAGCAATACTAACGGTAAAGGTGGAATGTTTATCTGTCTGTATTAGTTTTCGCTGTAGTTAATACTTCATAATGTCAGTTGCTTGGAAACCAGTGTTCTGTGGCCTTTTGCTGCTTGGCAGAAATCACTCTAATTGGCATGCTTCTAGCACTGTCATTGCTGGCAGTTTGCAGAAATTTTTTTCCAGAAGAAAAAATTTCCTTTTACATGAATGATGGCTCACATTAATTAGACAGCAGTCATGGGCAAAGACATCTATTTAAGTATATGGATGTATGAATCATTATCTCAATCATCAGTCACTGGAAAAACTGCTATTTTGAGTTCCCATCAATGTTTCTGCCTTTCCAGGTTGTTCACTTCTCAATTAGCTCCTCCACCCCCATGGTAGAATGCATGTGTATGTGTATGCAGTTTTACACGTTTGTTGCTTATTAGATTTTTCTGTCTATCTAAATGTCACAGTGTAATTCCATGCAACATGACACTGCCATATGTTTCCTCACAGATTTGAGCAGCTTTTAGCACTTATGATAGATTTGCTGTTTTTAGATAGTAGAATACTACGGTTCCATGCATACCTGCCTTTATGTAGAAAGGTAAGGGGGGGTGAGGCTCATCTTCTAGTTTCACTTGAAGATCTTGGGCCAGTAGCATATGCAGATGCAACTCCAATAGCCTTAATGGAATTTCCTCTGCTTAAACAAGCAGCAAATTTGCCCCTTTATGTATAACATAAAGTCACATTGAACCCTTCTGGAGAGCCCAGAAAACCTGAGGTTTAAGTTGCAGAATTTTTGACTAACAGTTCCCTGAAAGAGGATGGGAGAGGAGTTTGAGGTGTAATCTTGAAATCTTCTGGATTTGCTCGTTTCAGCCCCATGGATTTAGGAATCCCAAGGCCCTGAACTCTTCTCTCAACACTGCTCTGGGAGGATCCCCATACCTTGTAGCACAGCTCTGTAAGATTAAAATTTACATCCCCAGTATGCCTGTATCTTACTTCCCTACCACAAAAACATTGTCTGCAAGGAAAACTAGCAAAAATACCATCAGACAGGAAGCAGAGCATCCCACTATTTGAAGAGGGGCCTCCTTATGCATCCAGGAATGGTGGGGAAACAAGCCATGGTGATTTGGGGGGCTTTCCTTTGCATTGTGCTTTTAATTGCCTCATAGCACGGGAAGAAAAGAGCCCCAACTAAAGATAAATCATTTCTATTGTATGAGCTTTTTTCTATGTTTACGGAGTCAAATAGCTGTGAGTCTCAACTTTGCAATGCCTTTTTTGGAGAGAGAGAGAGAGAGAGAGAGTTTTATGCAGCAGTAGAAAATAGCATTTCCTGTATTTTAATGTAATTGAAGTTTAATGAAAAACATTATGAAACATCTCTAAGTGCATAATAATAAACCAGTAACTGGGTGTATCAATTGTTTATTTTCTGACCAAGTCTCCTCTTGATAATACACAAGGAATAATACATTTGTAATACAGATCCTGATTTTTAGTTTTGTTTTACAGACACATATGGAGCACAAAATATTGTCGTCACAGAGAAGGATGGGCAAGAGAACAAAAAAAAAAGAGTAGAAATGGGAATCTGCATCTGAAATAAGTACCTGGTTTCAGATTGCAAGTCCTTCTTGTTCCACCGGAGGTGTTGATTTGGCACGGTACCACATACTTGCCTAATAAGTTAGTGTGGTAAATACAGTATACTCCTGATATCCAGATAGCTTGCAGGACACAGATTTTATTGGATAGTCGGAAGTGTGACACTTGAGAGGGCACGAGTCATTCAGCAACAGGGTGGCCTCCCCTGTGCATGGGGGCTCCTCCTCATAGGTTCTTGGCACAGGGGTCTCTGCTCTGCCCCATCAGGACTGCAGCCTTCCCTCCCCCACCTTGCACCTCAGGCATCAGCGGCAGTGCAGGGAGCTCTCCACAATTCTACTGTCACAGCCTGACTCCCTCACTCCTGTGACAGCAGGTCTGCAGTGCGCTTCCTGACCTACCGCAGGAGCTATTCAACAGCAGGGTGGTGTGGCCGGGGGCTCGTCCTCTTCCAGTCTTGGCCAGAGTCTCTGTTCTATTATCTGAACCTCCTCATTATCCCAGTCCCTTCCTTGTTCCCCGGTATCCTGCATAGGGGATGTGTCTCATGCTGGGGGACAAGGAAGGGATCTGCATAATGCAAAGTTTTTTTGCATAAATGGGAGGATACTGGAACCTGTATTTACAGGTTTTGTGGCTTATTAACTACATTTAATAAATGTTAATTAATTATCATGTATCCTACACTGTACTTTAGAAGATAAAATTAACTTACGTTTGGCCTTTAATTGCATGGTACTTGCTGTGTAATTACCTAGCCTGTACATGCTAATTACCCTGTTTCTGATTCTCCACTGCCTTGCACTTTTGTGTAGTCATTCACACTTGTGCATTATGGGTTGAAAATGCTACCAAATCAGAATTTCCCATTGTCACAGAGTTCCCGGGGCGATGGTCTGGACCTGCTCCTTAAGAAGCCAGTCAGGACTCTGACAGGAAGCTTCTTCTCTGTAAACAGCCTGTCTCCAAGGCTAGGAGCTTCACAGCATACAGCTTCCACCTTCCTGGGTCTGACCTCAGAGCATTCAGCACCTTCTGCCCCTCCGTGCGCTTCCCTCAGCAAGCCCAGCCAGGCAGGGTCCTGGGGAAGCCTGTGGGTCTGCACCCCAACTCCACAGTCAGACGTGACTCTTAGCCAGCCAGTAAAACAGAGGTTTATTAGACGACCGGTGATCTAAAACAGATCTTGTAGGTACAGCGAATGCAACCCCTCTGCTGGGTCCATTTTGGGGGGCAGAAAGCCAGGCCAGCTTGCCTGTAGCTCTCTGCCTCTTCCCAGCCAGACCCAGACTGAAACTCACTCCCCAACTCCTCCCCTGCTTCCTTTGTCTCCTTCCCGGGCAGGAGGTCAGGTGACCTCTTTCCCCCACCTGGAGTCAGGTTACAGCTTCAGGTATGTCAAGAATCAGAGGGGAGTATGGACACCTTCACACAATAGTCAGGGGAGCCATTGAGAGCATTTCTGTTCCATCACACCCATTCACTTACATCAGTGATAGCATTTTAGATGAACTTTCCTCTCTGGAAGCCTAATTCTCATTTACTGTAAGGCCACTGTACACAGTTTTGGCAGTGGAAAGGGGCTTTATAATACCCACTAAAAGGCACTTTTCTGGTGCCAGAGGGAATAAAGCAACTGCTGTTAAATAAAAATTAGGCCCAGCTTTGACAGATGTAAATAATTATGCAAGATGGAAGACAGTTACGAGTATAATTAAATAGTCCACAGTTACTACAGTATCAGTAATAGGTATGAGACAGATCCTCACCTGGTATAAATCAGTGTACCTTCATTGACCTCAATAGGGCCATGCTGATTTACAGCAAATGGCCTGTATATAATGTGTGCTCTGTAAATAAGAATAATACACTGTCCTTGGATAACAGCTTTTATGCCAGGGGCTCCAACTCCTGTACAGATTAACTACTTAATCCTCACAACAGCCTGTCAGGAAGGTAAGGGACATACAGAATCCTGATCTACATTACAAATGCAGCTTATGTTGACCTAACTCTGTAAGTACCTACACTAAAATGTAGCTCCCACCAGCGTAACTCTCCCACTACACTGACTTAATAGCTCCACCTCCACGAGAGGCATGGTACTAGGTTGATATACTTAGGTCAATGCAGTGCTAGTGCAGACACTGCGTTGCTTACATCGACCTTTGCTGCCTTTCAGGAGCCATCCCATAATTCCCCACGTTGACAGTTAAATCAGTGCAAGCACACCTGATGAGTGTGCGTACTGCCAGCACAAGGAGCATAGCGTGGACACACATAAGTGATTTAATTACTGAGGTTGACTTAATTTTGTAGTGTAGACGTGCCCAGAGATATTTCAACTGTAGAAATGAGCAACTTCTCAAGTGAATTATGACATCTGTATAACATCCCTAGAAACACTATATAACAATTTGGAATGGGAAATGAAAAAATCCCACTGTATCCAACTGAAACTGCAGTGAGGAAACCAGCATTTAATTAACTGAACTGAAATATGATGAGGACACTGGGGTTAACATGTCTACAAAAATTGCTGTAAGATCTTTCATGACTACAGGTTGTCAGAACTTCAGTTTCATTAGCACCTTCAACAGCACAGCACCTCTAAATCCATGTAAGGGCCCTGACTGCATACTAAATCAAAATTAAGAGGACCAGCCACCTGCTGAATCACCATTTCCTGCACTTAGGTATTCCTTCAAACCCTCCACCCCAGATACTGATCTCCCTTGCCCCCTCCTTAGTCTGATAGATCTGATGGAATCATGGCCCAACGTTGTACGACTGCAGGTGATTTAAGTGTTCATTTAAAATGTTTCAGTCAATTTTGTCTTTAATCCCTGGATTTCTAATTTGCCATATTCAGAATGTTCTACGATATATTTATTTAGTTTTCATTTACTGTAGTTTCAAAGCTATCATTCTGAGTTTTCTGTTTTAAAAAAATGTGATATTGTTCCATGAATTTTTCTTTTACAAAGAATCCTGGTCAAAAGGAAACTAAGAAGGAACATAGGTTATGGCACTTGCTTTACACCTTTGAAAACCTGGGTTTGTATTCAGTTTGTCATTAGTGCAGTGAGTTTGGCAGTCCCTAGGAAACCTGTACATCACAATACCGCCTACACAATTTGGGAATTGGCAGAACGCCCAAGGAAGGCCCTTCACTGACTTAGTAGGGAGTTGCTGCTGACAAGGATTGAGGTCCTTTAGTGAAATATATGAAACTGTGAACAGCTTTCAAATCAATGCCACCTATATTTTATTTGTCTATAAAATTGGCTATAAGCTGCTGCAAGGGGCTAAATTCTTTCTTTATAGTGCCTAGGGACAGGGATATACTCTACCATTAGCTTTAATCACATAGGAGCTATATACCACTAAGCCAAGAAAGTCTGTGTAAATGAGCCATCCTGTGATGCGAAGGCTAACAACTCCCATGGCCAAATAAATATGTACCTGGCTAGATTTGTTGGTAGGCAAAATACATGCACACAAACAAATACGTGCATTTCTCTTGGCTCATAATCTGTAGTCATCAGGATTCTGAGGTAACATTAGAACTAGGGTGACAGAGCCTAGGCCTGTGAATAGGCCTAATTCAGTGGCAGTCAAGAGAGCTACTCTCATTTACACCAGCTGAATGAGGATCTTGCCACTTATCACAGTTGGTGCCTCTTGTTCCTTTTGTCGATTACTTATAACGATTCCTGTTTGCATACTGTAGATGTGAGGACGGTAATGAATCTGGTAAAAATTTATATACAGGGTCAAATACATCCCTGGTGTAACGCCACCCAAGTTACTTAAATTGGCCCAGTGTATTTAAATAAAATGTAAATATGTTGGTAAATATGTGGTCTGGTATGACATTGATAAAGTTTTGAATGTCGTCGTGTTAGCTTTTTAATGTCATCCTAACACCGTATTTATGATCAACAGAAATTAATGCATTCCTTGTAGGGTGACCAGATGTCCCAATTTTATAGGGACAGTCCCGATTTTGGGGTCATTTTTTTTTAAATATAGGCTCCTATTACCTCCTACCATCATCCTGATTTTTCAGACTTGCTGTTTGGTCACACCAACTCCTTCAGTTTTGTCTGAGCCATTCCTGTGCAAAGAAATGCATCAAGAATCTTTAATCCTGGAGACAAAAGCTTGACTCAGCAATACTTTAATGGTGCTGCATTACAATTAACTGATGACCCAGAGACCGCAAAGGATTTAAAGAGTAATTTAATAAGCATGGAGTAGTACTAAGCACTGAAAATATGCTCGCAATCAATTTGCTGTATACACAGTATGCTACTAGGTCATTCTTTTGTGCATGTGGTTGACTTTTATCTATAATAATTTATGCCTATCAAGAAAAGTGAAGAATACAATTGCATATGATTTGCACCCAAGAAACTCTTTTAATTTTCATGCTGACAAAGGTATTAACTTACCAAGAATAATACATGTCCCTTTGTCTGAAAGACAGTTGAAAATCTGTGTTGTGACTACAGTTGACTGAAGCTCAATTACTATAATAAATGTATTCCAAATTTCATCTCAATTTCATTTGCATTTTAATGAATGATTCTCACCTACTTATCAGTTTGGCAGCCAGGCTAAATTTATTAAGTTATTGTATAAACAGGGCATTCTGATGCTAGCATTTAAATGCAGAAATATTTGCTGTGCCATTGCTGAAATATACTGTAAATCGGCATTAAATGAATATATGTCAATTACCTGTATATTCCAAGTTGGGATGTATTTTGATTTGAAAAAAAAATTAAAGTCCATAGATTTCTAAAGTCTTTCTTGACCCTCTCTGGAATTGTGAATTTGTTGTTTAAATCTGGCACGTTATAGCTTATACATACTTTTGCTGTGTTTTTTCACTAACCTGATTTATTTCTTTGTTACTACTTGGAAATGGGATGAAATTAATTAAGTGAAATAGTTGTTTGTAGAGACCTCCATTTTGAAAGTCATATACAAAGAAGTGTTTATTCACTATTGATTGTAGCCACATATTCCTGTAGGCTTGCCAAGCAGATCACTGATTTTAGTATACAAAATTTAAAAAGCCCTTTCAGTCAGGTAAATTTTACAAAATTGTACTTAACCCATACTACTAATATATTTCTTTCCCCAATAATGCTGATTAGTGAAGCAGTTTGTGTGTAAAAAATTTTCTGTTCTATCATTTTCTTTTTTCCTTTTATTTTTTTTCTTCACCCATTAGCTTTGATTCATTTTACAATCTTACTCTTTAGTGTTTATGGCATCATAATCAACAGCCACAACAATGCTTCTACAAGTGGAAAAAGCAGTATGAAGAAAGGAAAAACATCTTTTTACAAACAAATATCTTGATAATCAGCAGTAATGACAGGAAAAATCACAAGAACGAAGCAAGAGTTTGCTATGTTGTTAAAAAAGAAATGAAATGTGTCGAGAGATCTCCTATGAGAAAACCTTGAAGAACAATTAGCCTGCCTGACTTTATTCCAAAAGCCTTGTGAACTTATAAAGCATAGAGCATCTCTCAATAAGGCCATGGCTTTCTGAAAGCACCACTTTTACTTTGTTCCTGAGCCAGTACAGAAGGATCTAACAGAGAGGTTACCTTCTGTCAGAACAAGACAAGTGGAGTGACTGGCGTTTGCAATTGCTGGGCTCAGAAAATGGCAAATGGTTACCCTCCACAAGTAATTTGTCATAAACGCAGGGAGGGAGGGAGCTATTCACCTTGAGAACAAGTGAACTAAACACTTGCTATTTAGGGTACTTTAAGACATCCCTTATAAGAAAAGGGTTTGGTTCCTTCTCAGTAAAATGAACCAGGCCTAGCTTCAGCATAGATCTGCGTTAAAAGATTAGGTACAGCCTGACAACACTTAATCCAAAACTCAGAAATCTATTCGTTTAGATGGATGCATTCTGTGCCAGGGTATGGACCGTCATGTCTGACTTGGATCAGCTGCAACTTTCTAGTTACACATTTTAATCAAAGGCTGCAGAGTAACCTATTATGCTATGCCATATCTATTTCATTGCCATAGGGTGTTTTCTCTTTTCTGTCCTACAGGGAGTGCATTATGGCTTCTTCTTTTTTCTCCTCATTATAATGCCCTTGCCTGTTGTCTCCAAGTCACTGACAGACTTCATTGACAGCTTTCCTGTTGCTGATAATGAAGCTCAGTGGCAGCAAGTGGAATTTAGCAGCTAACAGGCAGCTTCAGGGCAATACCTGTCAGCTTGTGACAATCAAGCTAAGGTAGAAAGTGGCATGGTGGCCGAAAAGATACTATAAACTATAGCTAACCAAGAGGTTGCTTAACCTGAGGAGAGAACAAAGCCAGGATGAGTTCAACGTATTTAACTAATGTTGTACAGACTGTGAGATACCAGAAATGACCTAATGGGACTGAAGAAACTTTCCAATCTTTTTGCTTAGTGATATTTCTTCATCATCATGGTGCAAAGAAAATATTTAATTTTGCTGATATCCATACATTTTGATTACCCGGTATAGTTAGAGTGGAATATTCTACCTTTTGTTCACACTTACATCCTTGAACTATGTATAGCTAAGTCAATCATCAGCATCAAACTGTAGCATCTCACCTGCATCCAAAGTATGCTGACCAACACATCCATTTTTGCGGGGAAGCTCCTGATTTAGAACTGGTCCTTATTTTGAGAGTTATTAGTTTCTCCACTATTTCTTAAACCAGATCGCTACTGTATGCACCTACAGCATGTGATTGCCCTCTCTCTTTATGCCAGTGTAATTCTATTGACTTAAAAGGAAGTCACACTCAGTGGAAAGTCAGGCTCAGAAACTTCATTGTGAGCCGAACATAAAAGAAGACGACTTCTGTCAGGATTGCCTCCCCATTCTGAACTCTAGGGTACAGATGTGAGGACCCGCATGAAAAAAGAAATAACCTCCCAAGCTTATTTTACCAGCTTAGGTTAAAACTTCCCCAAGACACAAGTTTCTCCTGTGTCAGGAACACTATGCTACCACCATCAAGCGATACCCCAAGAACTAGGGGCAGGGCCACTTGAAGCCCCCTCTCTTTCCAAAAAACGCCCCCAAGCCTATACCTCCCTCCCTGGGAAAAGCTTGAGAAAAACCCCTCATCAATCCTGCTAGGTGCCTGATCCAAAAGCCTTAATCTTACACAATGGAAAACAAAGCAGTCAAATTCTTAAAAGAAAGATTTTAATTAAAGGAAAAGGAAAGAAACAAAATTTCTATAGGAATCAGTGAAAAAAAACCACTTTGCAATCACAAAAAGAATCAAAGAGAAACCCACACCACAGAGGAATTCCTCCCTTTGCTGAGTTTCAAGGTACAGAGGAAACACAGGGATATCTCCCAAAAACCTGAGAAATTCACAAGTGAAAAAACAAATATAAAACTTAAACCACCTTGCCTGGCTAATTTACTTACTGTTGCTGTTTAGAAAGATTATAGATAGATAGACGGAGAGAAGAAATGGGTCTGATTCCTCTGAAAACCCAGAGTGAATGAAAAAAAAAGACAAAGCACTTTCCCGTTGGTTCTTTTGGTCAGATGCCAGCCGGGGTTCTTTTAGCTTCTTAACCCTTTACAGGTAAGCAGGAATTCTAGGCTACTTGATCCTTATGACAACTTCCAAACCAGCTGCCCTCTCCAGTTCAAGTCACCTGTGTACTTGAGGAAAATGGATGATGCTGTTGGTGGGAGCTGAAAAAAACACAAAAGTAGGCTGTGGAACTCATTGCCACAGGGTATCACTGAGGTCAAAAACTTAGCAAGATTCAGAGATTGGATGTGTGTATAGATAACAAGAATATACAGAATAATAACAGTAAATAATAAAAATTTTTTGGAAAGGATCTAAAATCTCATCCTTCAGAGCTTAAACCAATCTCTACTGGGAAGGAGACTTCCCCAATGAGCAGGTTATCCCATAACTGTGTAGTACAGGGTTCCTTGCACTGAAGCACACAGGACTGGCCACTATCAGAGCCCATATACAGGACTAGAATGACCATGTATCTGACCCAGTACTTGTATTAGGTGAATTGAAAAATGCTATTTCTTTTGTTTTTAATAGGGTAAATATTTGTAATCAAAAATAAATATACAGTGAGCACTGTAGACTTTTTGTATGCTGTGTTATAACTGAAATCAATATATATGAAAAGATAGAAAACATCCAAAAATATTTAAATAAATAGTTTTCTATTATGGTTTAACAGCACAATTATTTGTGATTTAATTTTTTTAATTACTTGACAGCCCTACTTCCTAGATTTCACATCTTGTACTGCTGACATACAGTAAGACCAGAATGATTTTCCTCTTTGGCCTCCTTCCCCACCTGACACACACACATTTGGAGATGCTTTCATCTAAGCTAGGACTATAACAGGGTTTAAAAGAGAACTAGATAAATTCATGGTGGTTAAGTCCATTAATGGCTATTAGCCAGGATGGGTAAGGAATGGTGTCCCTAGCCTTTGTTTGTCAGAGGGTGGATATGGATAGCAAGAGAGAGATCACTTGATCATTATCTGTTAGGTTCACTCCCTCTGGGGCACCACTGTCAGCAGACAGGATACTGGGCTGGATGGACCTTTGCTGTCATCCAGTATGGCCTTTCTTATGATCATTAGTGAACTGCTGAGAAAATGGTGCCAGGTTCTCTCAGGTTACTCACTTTGTTGGATGCACCCAACTATATGGGTTGTGTCAGCAGGGATCTCTATGGGGATCAGTGCACTGTGTGATCCCTGCCCCTATCCCCATAGAGATCCCTGGTGACACAACCCCATACTTAGGTGTATCCAACACAGTGGGGATTAGTCCACCTAATTTTAGTGATCTGGAAAAAGCCATATTTGAACTTGCACTGCATAAAAAAAAAACATTCATTTCGACTGACGTTTGGGCCATCTCAGAGTTCGATTAATTTTTTTTAACAGTTCTCACAAAATTTGCTACTACTGAGATATGAGAATATCTATGCACCTCTCTAGTGTATTTATTTCTCATTTATGGGATCATTTTTTTGAACTTTCCCATTTGACCAGTCAAATACACAAGTGCCTAGACCCTCTTCAGTGTCAACATGTAACTCCTAACAATGATTAAAGGAAGAGAAATGCTCCCTCAGAGAGAAGACCTAAAAACATCACTGGGTTTACCTGGCTGCATCTATACAGTTTATGGGTTTTGATTTTCTTTTAAATTCTGGTATCCTATCATTCACTGGCAGGCATTTGATCAGTTCCGTGAAGCAGGGTCGGGGGTATTTCCACACTCTTCAGAAAGAAACGTTAGAGAGGAAGAATGCACTGAAAACAGCACAGCAAAAACAAAAGGAAAAATGGCGAACTGAATGGCAGCCACCCAGAGACTCGTCAGAGGAGGAAGACTCGGATGAAGAGCTAACTGAGTAAGTGGGTTTTTAGTATTTTGGTGACTTGAGAATCAAAAGTTTTGAAAGAGGCAGTTTCAGAATTAAACTCATTGTCACTGCCATCAATAGCTTGATTCACTGTTGCAGGATTAATCCCTCCACATATAAGGCCTTTCTTGACGCCATATACAGACCCCACATTTTCAACTTAGACACTTATATTAGGGCAACAAATTCTGCATTTGAACCCTCTGATTGGCACTGATGTTCCTGAAGTGAATAATCCACCACCTACATGCCGACTTCAACACCAAAATATGGAACTGTGAGTCTTAACGTAGATGCCTGAGGCGGAATAGTCCATCTCATATGAAACAGAAACTTGACATGTTTTAAAATTCAGTTCATAGGGTGGAAACTTGATTCGTGAATGTGGAGCAAAAATTCTTGAGAAACAGAAACAGTACAAAAAGAGGAGGAGGCTTGGAGGGGAGGAGGGTAAACTTCAGAGTCGGCTGAGGAGAGCTGGCTGTGTGAGAAAAGGATGGAGCACAGGAGGTCTACAGAGCTTAGCTTTCTAAATTGTCCCACCTAAGAGTTGTTCCCACCATGCCACAAAAGAGGAACATGAGGACTAAGGGCCAGATCTGTACATGTATTTAGGCCTGTAAAGATACAGGTAGGTGCTTAGTGGAACTTTCAATAATACCTAGATTGAAATCCATGGGAATGAGGTATCCAGGCACTTATGAAAATCCCACTAGGCTCCTATCCGCATCTTTGGGAACTAAATATCTTTAACACTCTGACCCTAAAGCATTAAGAATACGTTGTGATGGCACACAAAACACAGTGGCCTATTTGTGTTCATTTGTTCCTGTCTTCCTCTCCTTCTCTCTCTCTCTTTGGAAACCCATTTTTGTGCTAGAAATGGCAACAGGTATGCATATATAGTCAAATCTGACTCGCAATTCAGAGCCAGTCAGCAGCATCATGCCCTGATAGAGAAGCCCTACAGAGTAAATTGTGAAAATAAAGTTTCTTATGGCAACTCCAACTTCCTAACAAGTGACTGTACATAAACCAAAGGTGTCACTCAGCTTTGCATACTGTGCTTATTACCTTGTGTATGAGGCCTTCCAGTGACATACTAAGCTATGTGATTGACATTTGTCATCTAGAATTCCTTCTCCAGTCCTCTCCACTTCTCAGGAAAAAACTTTGTGTGTGGATTTTGTTGTTGGTACAAAGTGCTGTGTGCTTTTATTTGTGCAGGCAAAGTTGAAGAAGTGCACTTGGAATGTAGAGTGGATTCCTACTGTTCGTCTCCACAAACTGTTCATGGCGAGCTAGGGTGTGACTCCCCCCACCCCCACTAGCTTGCAATCGTCTGTCTATGTGGATCCTGCTGATGCACAGAACAGTTTGTTAATGTGCTTTGATCTAGTCCTCTTTGAAATGGGACTAGATCAAAGTGCATTAACAAATAGTTGGTGTGCATCAACAGGGTCTATGTGGACAGTTAGTCCGCAGCAAGCTAGTGAGGGGGAGATTGACACCCCAGCTTGCCACAAACTAAATGTTTGTGTAGACATACCCTTAGTTCCCGTGGGAGCGAATTCTGCAATCTTGGACTAGCCCTGAACAAAATTCTGTTTCCTGCATGAATGAACTTTATACTACGTAATTCTACTGTGCCATGGAAACAGAGATGATGATAGCAATCTTGATCCCAAAATGAGAAGCAATCTTTTAAGTATTCTGAGTTCAGATCATTACGACCCTTGAAAATGAGGATTTGGAACTTGAATTTGTCATGCTATTGGATGGGGAGTCAATATAGTGAGGAGAGGAAAGTTTTGATGTACTTGCAGAAACCCATATCATTGCAGTCATGCTTGCAACATTCTGTACTAGTTCGTTTCCTTAGGGCTCAAGCTTTCATAACCAGATTACATTGTTACATTGTACACATTGTTATAGCCTCGCCAGAGGGCAATGAAGACCAAACCAAGGCCAGGGTTAACGAAAACGTGACACAGAATGCTAGCCAACGAGAGATGTTAAAAGGCATTTCTTGTGGACGCTGCTCTATGCAAGTTCAGTCTCAGGGAGGAGTCCAGGAGGACTTTCAAACTTAACTTGTTGTGGGTATGCATCTTCAATCAGTGGAGACTGCACCGCAGCTGCAAACACCTCAGTGGTTTTTTCTGCTAGCCAACATAACCTCCATTTTTCTAGGATTCAGATTCCAAAAACTTCTCTTCAGCTGTGAGCTTGTATTGCTTAAGCACTAAATGACATGGCTAACAGTAATTTTGTATGTTGTAAGGGATGTTTGTATGTTGTAAGTACTGTGTCCGATTTTGGGCCCCACACTACAAGAAGGATGTGGATAAACTGGAAAAAGTCCAACGGAGGGCAACAAAAATTATTAGGGGGCAGGAGCACATGACTTACGAGGAGAGGCTGAGGGGAACTGAGCTTGTTTAGTCTGCAGAAGAGAAGAATGAGGAGGGATTTGATAGCTTCTTTCAACTACCTGAAAGGGGGTTCCAAAGAGGATGGATCTAGACTGTTCTCAGTGGTAGCAGATGACAGAACAAGGAGTAATGGTCTCAAGTTGCAGGGAAGGTAGTTTAGGTTGTATATTAGGAAAAACTTTTTTACTAGCAGGGTGGTGAAGCACTGGAATGGGTTACCTAGTGATGTGGTGGGATCTCTTTCCTTAGAGGTTTTTAAGGTCCAGCTTGACAGAGCCCTGGCCGGGATGATTTAGTTGGGGATTGGTCCTGCTTTGAGCAGACTAGATACCTCCTGAGGTCCCTTCCAACCCTTGTTTCTATCTATCTATCTATCTATCATATGCATACTGTTGACATGTGAGCCGAGTCTGCAACATCCACCATCCCAGGTTTACTGGGCCTGTTTCTCTACCATCTAGATCCTTGTGTAGCTATTTATTTACATTTGTGTAAAAGGCTATTATTCTGCTTTAGTAACATTTTGTACCCGCTTTGCACAAATGTAAATGAATACCACTCACTTTTTTTGTTACATCAGACTACAGAAGAGCCAAATTTTCAAATGAGTGCCAGTTTTATCTCTAGTGTTTTTGCGCACACAGTAAATTTGTCATGAAAAATTGTGTGAATAATTTATAGGCAACTTTTGAAACTTTAGCCCTTAGTATCACTGAGAACCTTATCAGAAACCAACATGCTAGTATGGGGTCTGACTCTCTACTCTATTACATTGCTTTTATATCTGTGTAATTCCGTTGAAGTCAATTGAGTCACACTTGCATAAGACTAGCATAATGGAAAGTAGAATCAGTTTCACAAATTCTTTTCTCTACAGTATGGTCAAGAAAATTCTTATAATCCTAGATGGCCAGAAGAATATTTATTCACTATAAATGCCTAATTCATAGTTCAGTAATAGCAATCAAAGTTCTGGTAGATCAGAACAGATGATGCTACTTTAAAAAGAAGAGAAGAGGAAGGATGGGCATGGGTAGTATAAATAAGGCTACGCAGTCACAATTGTTCCCTATACCTTGTATCTTCCACTTCTAATGTTTATCTTTGTCCCCTCCCTTAGTTTCTTTTTAACAGAAGGTCCCCTGCTGAGGAAGAAAGCAAAGAAGAAAAAGAAGACTATCATACAGCCTTTCATCCCTGTCTACAACAGTCTTTTGGCTCCACAGCCATCTGCATCACATGCGTATGTTTTAAGGCAAATCTAAGATGCATCCATCTTGCTAGTATATAAGAAGGATGTAAAGTAAAATGAGACCCAAAGTGCTAATGCCTCAAGCCACTGTCTGCCTGAAACCTAGAATTTTGGAAATATATGGCTCATAAAATAGACAACATTTTTAACTACAATAGGGCCAAATTCTATCCTCGGATGAATACATGTGACTCCCATTGACTTTTAATTAAAGTCCTGCATACATCAAAAGCAGTATTTGTCTCACAGGCCCTGATCCTGCAACTCCGTGGGTTGAAGATTTCAAAATTAGGTTAATTTTTTAAAAATACTGTCAAATTCAAAAGTTTAGATTGCCCACCTACAAAGTGTTTCATGTAAGAGAGACCATGTGTATGTACTAGGTGTGAATGTGTTTGCTGCTTTGAATTCACAGTGTCTGAGAAAGCATACTCACAACTCCCATTAAAATCAATAGAAGCTGAAAACACTAAGCACTTCCCAGGATCAGCCTCATACAAAGGTTTCATACCCAGAAACCGTGGTGCATTCAGGAGTCAGGGTTGCACACATCAATCTTCTACAGAAGTTCAGAGTAGTCTAGAATGCAAAAGAGACATTAAGAAATTTGATATGCCACAACAGTTTTGCACCCACGCGTAAGGACCAACTTTTGCCTTCAGATACACACACTCAGGGCCCATTGACTTTAATGGGAATTGTGCATACATAGGAGTGTGGTTTTTTTCATTAGCTAGCAGTCAGATTTTTGTAATACCTGTTAAATACCTCCAGGTTAATTGCTGACCACCATACAGCTCCTGTCAGAACAACATCCAATCCCTGACACTTTCTGCTGCCAAACCTTTTCCCATACCACCAACTTGCTACTTATTAATCATGTTTATGATGATAGTGCCTAGCAGCTAGCCGAGCACAAGGCCCATTGGGCTGTACAACTATCACCACTAAATGCAAGGTGTTCCAATAACATAGATTACTCCACCCACCTTGTCTCTCTAATATCCTGGGACTGACACAGCGACAAATACACGGCATGGTTTGCGGTTGTGTCAGTCACACTATTTACATGCACTCCAGGATTATGCCTTGCTCTGACTCTAGCAAGTGCAAATGGGGTTTGGAATCTCTGAGTAAGGATTCCCGAGAGAGTGCATAGAAAGGCACAAAAATCTAGGAATGTGGCCCTGGTTACGATACTGCCTTCAGAAAATACAATGGTGTCATTTACCCTTTCTCACCAACAGATGTGGAAGAATCACCCAGGGTGTACTGGCTAACTGACATGAAGCTGTTTACAGGAGGCATGATCCGAAATACGTTGTTCACCTATTCTGTGTTTGTCCCCAAGATTATTGTTGCCAGTCATTGAGTTCCTGACTGTTTTCCGGGATATCCCCTGCATGTAATGATCTAACTGTTCCTTCTGTCATCTTTGCAGTACAGCACTTGTTTGTTTTTTCTTCATTTTCACAGTGAACCCCTCTTTCGGCAGCTTTGTGCTCTACACTGGCTCTTGGAGGCTTTGACTCTCGAACCCAACTGTTCCTTAAAACCTGTGTTAACCTGCTGGAATCCAAAGTACGTGCACACTGCATAATAATCTTTGATGAGATGAGGGTTTTTTTCTCTAGCAAACATTGTTGGTTTTCCTCTCCCTTTGCTGTTAAGTAAAAATGATTTGAGTAACACGTGATCACTAATTCTGGGCCATATTGTATTATCAAATTGTGCACAGAACTCCCCTTTGGAATCAGTAAGTTCTGTGGATAAATCAGCAGCATAGCATGGCCCTCTGTTAGCATATGCTGTAGCACTAGCAGAAAGGATCTTGAGCTTTTGAAACCAAATTTGGTTTTAAAAAAATTATGCAAGTTAAATGTATTGAGTAAGATCCTGATGCTGCCACCCGCCTTGCGTGGCTGTCCCAGGTAAATCAACTGGAATTGTCTCTTCAGTGGGATTGCAATGCAGAGCCTGTATCAAGTGTTATTTGCTAACTATTTTTATTTCATCACTTAGATATGGCTCTGGGCTGTTTTAAAAACAGTATTTGCTTATCTTTTAGTGTTTCAACATTTTTAGCCAATAGACATCATAATATTTAAATAAAATATATTTAAAGTATTCAGGAAGTTTTCTTAATTGTATAGCCAGACATCAGATAGAACCATAAAGCGATGAATGAAATTATTTTCTCTGATCCTCAGGGCAGAGCTCTTCAAGGCTGTTCTGCTTTCTCTCCTTATACGCCCAGAAATCCAACTGACACAAATAGAAGCTTTGCCTATATGCAACAGAGAGAGCAGAATAATCTTGGAGAAATTCACCAGGTAGACTGGCGATGAAAACTTAATCCAGTGTGTATTGTGTGAGAAGTGGTTGTCCCCACTACATATGTGGCCCAGGCACTAGAGAGGGATGAGACACACACTATGCCAGTGGGTTTCACAAATATTTGCTCACGGCAAAGAACATTAGACTCAGGATTTCTGGGTTCAATTCCAGGCTCAGTAGGGGAATGTGCTCTAGCGATTTTTGTACTCTTCTGGCCCAAGTCTCTCAACCCCACCCCAAGCCTCTCTCTGTCTCCTTCTGCTCCTATACACTCCTCAACGACTCCAACCCCACTTCCCCTCTGCTCCTACCCTACCCCTTCATCCCCTGTCCTCTACCTCTTCCCTCTCCCCTTTGCATTCAAATCACAGGCCTTCCTCTATCTCTTCCTTACAGCTTGGGTGCCAGCACAGAGAGCATTGAGACCACAGGAGAGACTGGCTCTGTGCTCTCCGTCTTGGTACCTTGTACCACAGCAGCCCCTAGCAGAGCAATTATAGGAAAAGTCCTGCTCAACGGTTACAGCCCCAATCGAAACCGTGCTTGGGGCAGATAGATTCTTCAGCGTATTTAGCTGCCACACTAAGAAGTCTCTATTAACCATGGGTGAACTGAGATCTTTTTCAAAGTCTTATAACTTGACCAAATTTGGAAGAATTGTCATGCAGACAGCGAAAGGTACATCCCTGGTACCAGAGTGCCTCCCCCTGCCAAATTTCAATACCTTGCTCCAAGGAATGGAGATAGTAAAACTTTTCAATGTTACAGCTGGAAGAACTTATTAACATGGTCAAAACAATGCATTTCCCCAGTCTTGGTTTTGGAAATGGCTGAAGTATTTTAAATGAATAGTTAAAAACAAAATTCAGTCTGAGGCAGGCACTTTGCTTGGCAAATCTCGGCCCAAGTGGATAGAAGTTATAAGCAACTGAAAACAGGGTCTTATAGTGAAAAGTAGAGGCATTTTCAAGTATAATCAGCACTCTCAGCTCCATCTGTAATAAGCCAAATCTGCAGTCAGTTATATCCGTGCAGCTACACAACCCAGACCAAATTCTTCAGTGCCTTACATTCTCTAGAAATGGAAATGCACAGAAGTAACAGAGAGCAGAATTTGCCCTAATGCATGTATGGTATATTTGTAATACACAATAGCTAAGCGTTCTGAACATTTCTTTTCACCTGTGACTATAATTCACTTGCTGCTATAACACTAGTGAGTTATCCCTCTCCTCCTTACAAGTGAAGATAAATGTCATAGCAGAGATTGACCATCATTTATTCTCTATTTATTACATTTCTAAAAAGAACTTCTTGTAATAAAAGCAAGATTCTTGAAATGGAAAACTCATTAAATTGTTTTTTCACTTAGGGACCCTGGTGGCAGTAAAAGTACATTTAAAAAAATCAATAAGGACAAGGCAGCAAGGTATAGATGGGAGCACTTTATCATGGATACAAAGGTAACTTCATTGCTAATTTCTACTTTACGAGCTAGTCCAACTTTCAAAATATTTGTTTTCTCTGTTTTGTTCCCTCATGTAACTCCCTGATTTGATCTTTGTGTTTTGAAACTTGTGAGCATGTGACACTCGGCTCTCTGGGGTGAAAAATAATGTTCACCAATGGATTACAGAAAGAGCAATAGTTAGCCAGATATAGGAGTGTGGCTGTGGTTTTAGCTGAATAGTAACTCGTGATGTTGCTGGAGGGAAATGTACTACTAAAAAAATATGAGAGTCCCTGAAAATACTGGTATCTTGCCCCTTTGTTAATTAATTGGGGATGCAATCCTATTTACCCATATTCAAATGAGTAGCTCTTACTCACACAAGTAGGCTACTGTAAGCCATGTAAGGAAGAATTATGCAATTTGTCAGGATCCAGTTTCAGTTTGCTTGCTAGCTTTTTAAGGGCCCCACCCTGACAAACGCCAGCAGTTAGTTTGGGTTTTTTTACTTAATTAAAAAGTAAAAATTTAAATTGGAAAACAAAGTCCAAGTGCTGAGGTCAGTACAAGGAACAGAAATCATGTGTGGCATCTAGAGAAAAGCAAAGGGGAGGAGAAAATAAGGCCATTCGGATGAAAGGCTTTTTAAGACATCGAAAATTTAAATCTTTAACTGAGGAGAAGTGACATTATTGAAGGCAACAGATGTACTACAGAAAATGGTGTGGAGAACTTTGATGCTTTTCTGCAGAGATAGTCCATGGTTCTGAAAAAGGGACAAGTGCTCTCTCTCCCTCTTTATTATTTATGTATTTACTATTACCACCACCACCACTAGTACTAAAGGTATTTATGTGAAAGCAGAGGAAGTATAGTGCCCAGGGATTAGAACAGGAGACATAATATGTTTGACTTTGCTGATTCAGTAGCAAGAGTTGCTGAACTTCTAAAAAGACAAAGATCATGTTTCATCATAAAAACAACCATGCTGGGCCAGACCAATGGTCCTCCTAGCCTAGTATCCTCTCTTCCAACAGTGGCCAATGCCAGATGCTTCACAGGGAATGAAAAGAACAGGCAGTCATTGAGTGATCCATCCTCTGTCATCCACTCCCAGCTTCTGTCAGTCCTAGAATAGGGACACTCAAAGCATGGGGTCCTCCATGAACTGGTCTAGTGCTTTTTTGAACCCTGTTATCTTTTTTGGACTTCACAACATCCCCTGTTGAATATCCGTTGTAATAATAAGAAAGAGAAGAATCAGCAAATCTTACAATATTCACAGAACTGTTTCTAAAGAGGATGTTTTCCAGATTCCCATGTGAGATTAGTTAAGGGCCCAAATCAAGAAGAATCAAGAAATCCTAAATGAATGCTGATGCTGACATTCCTTTCGGTCCTCACGTTTATCCGTTGTCATTTACATTAACATGATTTAAATGTAGGTTTTCATATTTGATATGAAATCTTTTATTGAGATATGGATTCCTCCAGGGTATTTGCAATGTGGTACATTCTCTTCTGATTATCAAGCATGCAGATTTCAGTCTGCTGAGGTTTCATATTTCTGATACAGGAAATTGATTTCCAGGGTGTGGGAGAGGTGGAGGCTTGAACATTTATCACTGCAGCTTTGACCTTTTTCTCCATGGAGGTGAAAAAGTTGAGGTGCTTGCAAAGTGTATTGGTCCACTTGGCACTAATGTCAGAGCCAGAGAAAGATACAGAGAAGAACCCAAAATGAAAGAGAGTCCCAATTTAGTAATTTGGCCAACCTGTTGAATTCACTGCAGAAAATCTGCGAGGTGCAAAAAAGCCCAGAGGAAAAGAGTATTGGCATTAGATGTGGAAATACAGTGCATCATCCCTGACAAACATTGTTATAAAACTCCCCTCCTTTATTTTCCTTCTGGGTAAGAAATCCTGCCAGAAAGCACCACGTAATCAGCTTAGCAGGAAGACAAACAAGAAAACATCTGTAAGCATCTCTCGGCTTAGTGGTCTGTCATCTCCCTATAGTCGAACTTCTCTGGGCAGCACAAGTTCCCTAGTCCCCAGCTCTGAAGACAATACCAATATGAATGCAGCTCCCATTGATGTTACCAAGGAATGTGAAGACAGTGAGTCAGTACAGAGCAGACAAACCAGAGAGGATGAAGAGCCTGTTTCCCACTGTAAGTTGTCTTTACTTGACTGCACAGTAACAAATGTATTTGCTCCCACAGTTGCCAAGAAGATCTTTATCTTAAAGATACTTCTGGCTGTAGTAGGTTGTCTGACTTTGAGCAGGTCACTTCACCTCTCCATTCTTCCTTCTCTCTATCTGCAAAATGGGCCCAATAAAGCACAAACCCAGGTGAGAAATAAGCCTCTTAATAAATTAATGTTTGTAAAGTGTTTTGACATCCTCGGAGGGATGGCACCACAAAAGTGCATAGTATTATTATATTGATCAGCACATAATGCTTTTCCCATTACCAGGTTTCTTATTTGCAATGAAAACGACAATTGCTGGACATGAAGCAAATCCTCACATTGTGTTTGGCTTGTGCAAAGAGATTCACAAAATGGAATGTCCTTTTCATCTTTCCTGTCTGCTTTAAAGACAGAGGTAACCTATTCTAAAATACCTTTATGGATAAAGGACTGCATTAGCTTCATGTACCAGCAGGTGGGTCAGTGAGGAGTCCTTTCACTCGAGCATTGTTGCCTGATGGGCAGAGAGGACTGAGGCTTCTTCTTTGAAAATCATCAAAACTGCTTTGCAGTTTCATAGGATAATACAAATTTTATTTGTCTGTACCAGTGCAGCCTTCAGCCATAGCATGCTGTGAGCTGCATTATAAGGTAAGCCTAACTCCTGCTTAAATCCATTGATGTACTGTATGCACTGTCTATCCAGGTGCTTTCTTTCATGCTGATATACTATGGGGGAAACTATTTACCAGTAATTCCGTTTGTTTTATTAATCTACATATTCCTCCTGCTGCTTCATTTTTGAAGATTAATATTACTGAAGGAATTGGGTTTGATTTGTTAGATCATCATGTCCAGCTCTCAGTTGAGGTCAACATTATGTGCCAATAGGTTTGGACATCCCATTACTAAGTTCTAATACATCAAGAAAACCTGATTCACAGCATCAAAAGTTTAATCCTCCTGGCTGTGTTATAAGGGAAAATGTACTTTGCCCAAAGTGATCAGGAGAGCAGAATGTGGCTCAGAAGATCATGGTACAATTTCTTTTCAGTAGCCCTTACTATGATGAAACAATTTGAAACCATTATGAATGATTTGCTATGGATTTGCCATTGCTGAGTCAATCAAGTTATTCAGATGGCATACAATCCACAAGTCTGCAGTTTTCAATAGAAGATGTCTCTCAAAAATAGAACAACTTCTGTACCAATCAGCTGACCCACTGTAATTCCATATGGCTCAGTGGAACTACATAAATATTTATTTAATTTGGGACTGTTTACTAATGTACCTGTTATGCATGTATTGATATTATTTATTTGTCTTACTGTAGCATCTAGAAGCACAAAACAAGACTGAGGCCTTGTTGTGCTTGGTACTGTACAGACACACAATATGAGACAGTTCATACCCCAAATTGCTTACAAGATAAGGCAGACAAAGGCTGGGTGGGAGAAAAGAGGCACTGAGAGATGAAGTGATTTTCCCAACAGGTCACTGGCAGAAATGAGAATAGAACCCAGGTGTCCTGACTCCAAGGCCAGAACTCTGCCCACTGGACCATACTGCTTCTTATAGGAAGCAAACTACATTGAACACACTGTTTTGTGAATCATAAGCAATGCGCAGTGTACAGTACTCTGGGGCAAAATAATGCTCATCTCTGTGGCATTCCGGTTTTGTGTTCAGAGGCCAAAAGGAAATTCTGCATCAGTGTCAAGACATTTTTAAATGATTTTGTTTTTTACCAGATGAGCTCCGCAGATGAACAATGCAATCCTTACTGTTCTTGGTGTTCATGATTCTGACATTGCATTCAGTTTACTTTATGCTCCTGGGGGCAGAACGTAGATGTTTTACACCAAGGAAGGTCTGAGAGAGTTGGTTTTTCACACTCAGGATGGACTTGAGCCTTTTGACAGTGAGGAAGAGCTGCATCTTCACTTTCCCTCTTTTTTTTGACTAACAGTGGAGATGATAGGAGGATTCTGGGGACTTCAATATCTTAGCTTAGTAACCCTCAACAGCACCCAGACACTCGAATGATTGCTGCTCCAATATCTACCACTGATACTAGCTTCATTTTTCTGCTAAAATTATCATACAAACTGACACTTATACTGTCATCATTAAGCTTCTGAGTTAACATTCCACTGAGATGAATGGGAATGATTGACACCCCCAAGTTATTGTTTAGGTGGTTTGTTTCCATGACCAAAATGCAACTTTCGGGTCACTTCCAAGATGTGAAATATTCTTCACATCTATAACAGCTAGAATTTTTTTTTTTTTAAATAAAAACTGCCATTCTGCAGCACACCCTCCAGCAATGGATGGATTCTCAGGTAAATTCTGTAGCCACAGAATCATGTTAAACACAAGGACGCCTCAGAGCCAGAACAGGAACTGGATTAGAACAGCTCGGCTGCCCCTGTAGCCTATTTCTCAAACAGCTCATGAGGCTCCCTATAACTCACACAGAAGTACCGTTGAGATGACATGTGTTTATTGGAAAACATGTGAGAAATATATTGCATTGGGCAACTAATCTGCAGATAAATTTGAACATGATTCTTACAGGGTGTTTATATTTTGCTTCAGGATTGAGTCTGTAATTTAATATGGAGCCATTTGCCTGGCTATAATTTAGTTTGTATTGTTTTGTGACTGCTACGATATCGAACTTGCTTCCACAAGTTTGATTTCCAGCATCGCTGACTGGGTGAGGAACTACCCTTGTCCAAAGGTTCTGTAAGTCACATCATGTTGACAAGTCAGACGTGGAAGCTGTCATCTTCACCACTGTGGTATAAAAGGCAGGTCAGTTCTGAGGTTGTCTGATTTATCATTCAGTCTCCCTCTGATTTGTCAAAGGTTTTATGGAGTAGATTAGCATTTCAAGCTTGCTTTTCTTTGCCACATACAAAAACTTCTTTTAATGTATACCAACTGTATCATCCCTGTTTTGAATAACACAGCACTAAATGTAATCCTAATTTTTCATGGTTACTGCATAATGTATTATTTGTGTAAATCATTTCCAATGACAGATATTTACTTCATATTGATGAAAAAAATATGTAGGACAGTATCAGAGAAATGAAATGCCAACAGGATTGCTTCTGCTTCTTTAACCAACAATTTAGTGGTGCAGTTCCCAGTTTGAGAAAGGCATACATTCCAAAGAAAAGTTGTACATATTTGCACAAGGGATCTTCCTTTATAAAGCTTGTCCCCCTTTAATGGTAGGATTTCCTCTGGTGTCCATCACTGAAGTAGCTGAGCTTCTCACATATAAATGGATTTATCCTCATTAGGACCCTGTGAAGTACGTGAGTGTCATTAACGCCATTTCGCAGACGTGCAGTGGAGGCCCTGCATTTCAGCAGCTTTTCCCGGCTCAGATGCAGAGTCTGTGGCAGAGCAGGAGTCCCAACCCAGATCTCCTGAGTCACAAGCCAGCATCCCAGACATAAGGCCAACCCTCTTTGCAGCTTTCTCTTTTCTAGATAATGCTGAGCTAATTCACAGCAATGCTGTGAGCATGAATATTTATTTATAAAGTGCTTTGAAGATATACAAGCCAAGTATAGTATTATTATCCCTATTCTTCAGATGGAGGAACTGAGCGTCCAATCCCACAAAATGGTGAGCGCATCCTAGCAGATGTGCATTGCCCTCCATTCCCATTGACTCTAATAGGAGTGATGGAGCTCAGCATTGCAGGATCCAAGGATATTTCTGCACTACAGTCAGAGGGCTGATTGCAGCATGTTTCCACATACCTGAGCTAGCTTTGATCTAGCTAGGCTCAGGTACCAATAGCAGTGACGCCACAGTGCACGGGCTTCAGTGCAGGCTCGGAACATGAGTATTGTTGGGGCCGACCGCAAGTTACTGTGGCCCGTTGTTACAGAATGGTTCGGGGGGAGCTAACAGTGAACTGGCTTTAACCGGCAGGGCTGGCTTGCAGCCACTCGACAACAAGAAAAGAGATAAGGAGGGCCTGAGAGGGTTAAGTGTGGGAATAGAAAACAGTAGTGTTTCCTGTCAGAGCCTGCCTGTGGGTAAATATGCCCCCCGCCAAAAAAAAATAATAATAAAAGCAGCTATAAAAATTGCTTTAAACAAACAGTTTCACCTGTGGACCAAGGCCTTGTGGGTGCCCAGGAATTCCCCATGCTGGAGCAGTGCCTGCTACAATCCCTCAAGGACAAGGCTGGAGGGTCCGGGACTGTCCATAGCAAAAAGGGCGTAAGCATTGATGCTTGCTTGGTTGGTTGCTGGTAAGCACGCATTTAGTATAATGCATAGAGGCTAAAAAGCTTCTTATACTTTGGCAATCAAAATGGTTATACTTATGCACTTGGTGTAGCTTCATTGAGTGTGTCCAAGCCCTGCCCCACTTTGGCTCAACAAGTATGTACCTGGGCAGGCTTGTACAGCTTGCACTGAAGTCCCTGTTGTCATGGCTTCACTGCTATTGATACTCAGGCTAAAGCTAGACTGGATGTGCCTATATGTGCTCTTATCACCCCCCACCTCCCGATTGCAGTGTAGACATACTGCAAGGGCTCAGGCTGGAGCTCAGGCACTGACACCAGAGAAGAGATGGGTTTCAGAACCTGAGCTCCATCTTGAGCCCAAACGTCCACACAGCTATTTTGAGAGTAGTACCACAAGCCTGAGTCTGTAGACCTGGGATCTCAGACTTGCTGCCACAAGGCTTTGGAAGCAGGGGGGTTTTGCCATGTACACATACCTTAAGATTTGTGCAAGGTCATAGTGAGAGTCCATGTTAGAATGAATCCGAATTAGAACTCATGACCTGCTGCCTGCATGCTTAGCACTCTTTAAAATGAGACCTCTTATTTAAACGCTTAAATATGGACCTAACTATAGGAACCAGTTTCTTTAAAGTCTTGGCCAATCAGAGTTTGTTTGGCAACAGAGTGCGTCTTTGTGTGTTCTGTAACCTCCTCAGCAATATTTGAATAGGTATTTATTATTTAGTAGCAGTTGTGATTTATAGTACCACCTCACTTGTTTGTGCATAGTGCTTTACCGGGGTTTAAGAAAAGATCCCTACCTGGACTTTAACTTCAAGGTGCTGGTTCCCTTCTATAAGGAGCTAAAGCCCCTCGTTTCCCAGTGGAGCTCACTTAGCACCTCCTAAGATATATTTGGTACCTTGCAGGATCACCTCAAAATTATATAAATCATACAATGACTAATAACAACAGACCATGGTGGATGGTGTCTAGAGAGAGGGAATAGGGCTCTGGGCAGAATACTGTATTGATTACTTTATTGCATTTCTTGTGATGAGTTTTTTGTTTTGTTTAGTAGTTGGGCACCAAAGCAGAAGTGGATAGTGGTGGAAAGGTCCTCAAAAAAAAGTGAGGTTAGAGGAGGAATTTGAAGAAGAACAGTGAGTTCATCTGGCATTCAGGGGGAGAAGGGCTATTCAAGGTATAGGAAACCATGAGAGCACACAGTCACAATGGACAGAAGGTGATAAAGGCAATTACACAATGAAAGTAGAAATCCGTTGAAAGAAAGAAAAAGGATGGAGAGAGAGTTGGACAGGCAAGTATGACCAAGCAAGGGCTTATTGAGGATAAATTATCAGATTTAGATGCATCATGGTAAGGAATTATCTCTCGTCAGACGTTAAATTCATTTTAAAGAAGGATGTAGTGACACTATAGGTTAAGCTGTGATGTTTACAAATATGCCCTTTAGAATGCTAATAGCCTTTGAAAGTCAGATCCTTCTACGGTGTCTTAAGTTGTGCAACCAAAATCACTAATGAGAATCAAAGTATGAGGCCAGTGTATGCAGCGTTCCCTTGTAAAGAGAAGGAGCAGTGCAGGGTCCAGTGGACACATTTTTATAAATGTGTTGGTTTTTTTATCAGACCTCCAGAAGTTACTCCAGACCATCTACGAAGATGTGGCAAAGAATTTCAGTTCAGAAGATATTGTTAAGAAGACCAGACTGCACAGGTATGCTTCATGGTTCGATTCTACAAACCTAAGAAAGGCACTTAACTATGATAACGCTTACACTGTGCTATTTTTTTTCAGGATAGTTGCTGATTAAATTCAATATTGAGTGAATTTAGAGGACATTGACATTTCTCTGTATAGGTGACAGAATGGCCGATTTGACTGTGCACAATACAAGTTTATTTTCCAGGTGGACACTCAGTGAATCCTCCTCTTACAAGAATACATTTTATACAATGCCTGTATAAATCATCTACAGCAACTCTGTAGAGAAAGAGGCCATTTTCTTCTCAATGTCTGTAGAAGTGTTTATGCTGCTATAATTACATTTTCCACACACTCCCCATAAAATTTCCAATGAAACTTCTGTCAAATGCACTCTGCAATTATCCCTGGGTTTTAGAAATTTTCACTAGAGTAAACAATTAGTGCAGATCAATGTTATTCATTCTCATTGTGGTATTGAAGACTTAGGGCCACTTCAAAGGACCTCAAACTGAACATTTTCCAAAAAATAGAGCCTAATATTGCTGTCACTTATAGGCATGTAATGTCACTGAAGTCAGGGGCAGATCCTTGGTCTGCAAAAGACAAACAAATACAGAGAGACGGACAACAGCATAAACCTCATTTAATCTTTTCAAGTGTTTTCTGTCTAGTACTGTTTGTAAATACATATTGGCCAGATCTGCAGCTAGTGTAACTTGGGATAGCTCCACTGAAGACGACAGAGCTACATCAAATCAAATCACCTGAGGATCTGACCCATACATCTTTGGGTTATAAAACCCCTAAGCTCTGCGAGAAGCCATGTTTCTTCTCTCAAGACTGAAAATCCGCTCCAGCACCAATGCTCATGCTCTGGAGAAGGTATATTCTGAACAGTTTCAAGGACGGTGTCTTGCTTTACAGTTCGCCACCAGTATATCAAAGGTATGAGAGAATGAGCCTAACAGCCTTTAAGGACCAGGAGAGCATACTGGGACAGAGACCTAAAAGGTAGGAATGTTATAAAACAATAAAGATGTGATGTAGTATGAGATATACAGTTATCTTCACAAGCTCATAAAGTCACATGTATGCATTACACCCAGCTGGGCCTGCTGTAAGAGACAGGGGAGTGAAGAAGCTGTATTATGCATCCCCAATTACTAGAGTTGTGCATTTTCAATATTGGAATTTTGGAATTGCTTTGGAGTTTTGGTTTATGGCTCACGCTAACATTAATAGGAGCCATGCAGCTGTGGCTAAAAATTTACCTTTCTGCATTTACATTCACTAGTAAACAAGATGAAATGTGATTTAACCTCTTCACTTTCAGGCCAGCTAAAACTGTGTGGAGTAAGACCCATTCATTGTCAGAGGAGGTCTCCCACAATTTGCCAGCAGTGGGAATGTGACGCTGAGACCTTATGGAGAAAGACTGGTACATGGAACAGCACTGATGAACTCTCAATTATTCTAATATATAAAATTTATTGAAATGTAGGGCTGGAAGGGACCTTGAGAAGTCATCAACTAAAACTAGACCATCCTCATAGGTGTTTGTCAAACTTGTTCTTTAAAACCTCCAACGGTAGGTATTTCACAACCTCCCTTGGAATCCAGTTACAGAACTTAATTACCTATGTAGTTAGAGGGGTTTTTTCCTAATATCTAACCTAAATCGTCCTTCCTGCAGATTAAGCCCATTACTTTTTCTCCTACTGTCAGTGGGCATACAGAGCAATTGATCACCATCCTCTTTAGAACAGCCCTCAACATATTGAAGACTGTCATCAGGTCCCCCCGCCGTCATCTTTTCTCAAACCTGAACACGTCCAATTTTTTTTACCTTTCCTCCATAGATCAGGTTTCCTAAATCTTTTATCGTTTTTGTTGCTGTTCTCTGGAGTATCTCCAATTTTCACATCTTTCCAAAAGTACGGCACCCAGAATTGGAAAATATTCTCCAGCTGAGGCCTCACCAGTACCAAGCGGAGCAGGACAGTTACCTTCTGTGACTTATATACGACACTCCTAATAACACAACCCAGAATGATACTAGCCTTTTTCGCAACTGCATTACATTGTTGACTTGTATTCAATTTGTGATCGGCTATAACCCCAGATCCTCTTCAGAAGTACTGCAGCCTGGCCAGTTATTCCCCATTTTGTAGTTGTGCATCTGATTTTTCCTTCCTGAGTGTAGTGCTTTTCTCTTATTAAAATTCATCTTGTTGAATTCAGACCCATTCTCCAATTTCTCAAGGTCCTTTTGAATTCTAACCTTGTCCTCCAAAGTGCTTGCAACCCCTCCCAGCTTGATGTCATCTTAAGATTGTATAAGCATACTTTGCTCTCCATTATCCAAGTTATTAATGAAAATATTGGCTATTACCAGAACCAGGACCGATCCCTGTGGGATCCCACTAGAAATGCCCTCCCAGTCAGATAGTGAGCTCCTAGTAATTACTCCTTGTGTATGGTCTTTCAACAAGTTGTACACCCATCTGATAGTAATTTAATCTAGATCATATTGCTCCAATTTTCTTGTGAGAATGTCACATGGGACTGTGTCAGAAGCTTTACTGAAATCAAGATATAGCAGATCTATTGCTTCCTTCACCCCAAACCACTAGGCCAATATGTGGTGTTGAGAATTATTTCTCTCACTTAATACAAGATAGGCTGGATATTAGGAAAAACTTTTTCACTAGGAGGGTGATGAAGCACTACAATGGGTTATCTAGGAAGTTGGTGGTATCTACTTCCTTAGAGGTTTTTAATGTCAGGCTTGACAAAGCCCTGGCCAGGATGGTTTAGTTGGGGATTGGTCCTGCTTTGAGCAGAGGGTTGGACTAGATGACCTCCTGAGGTCCTTGCCAACCCTGATATTCTAGGATTCTATGATTAATTAATGTGCTGAATTTACCTCTGAAATTGGAAGGTGGAAGGTAGAGACGATTTGGGCCTATCCATTATAATTGCACTGGCAAAGTGCTCACTTAAGAGTCTCTCTTAAGACCAGAAATGGTGTGAGTTTGAAGGTAAAAAGGGGAGGAATTCCCTACAACAGAGGGTGTTTCAGTAACTGTCTGTCAGCCCTGTTCGACTGTTTATGTCACTACACTGTGTCTCATCTAAGAAAGAGATGATGTGGGCTTCTATCTGAGACTTATTCAGACCCAAGCTAACCTATTGGCTTAATTAGTTATTAATTCAATAACTCTTGTTAGGCCATAATTCTGTTACACACGTCCTGCCTGTATCTATGCAGCATCTCCAAGCTCATTTTTGAGCTGGGTTCTGATGGAGTCTGTGATGTGTAATGTGAATTTGTCAGTGATAGGAGGAACAAGATGTCATCAGTCTTCCAGTTCCCTCCCTTTGGATTGACTAACAGGGAAGAAAGGAGATCAGGCTACCATGTTCTTCTCCTCTTCACCTTTCAGGAGCCACTGTCACTGCCAAAGCAAGAGGGAGCCTCTAGCTAGATCTACTGCTGCCACTAAACCAGGAAAGAAGAGGGCCTGTGACGTTCCAGTCCTCCACTGAGTCTAATTCCATGACTAAGTTTGCCTCAGTTTCTGTAGCCAGCCCCCAGTTCTGTGCTGGGTTCCATACTACAGACTCAAAGAACACAAGAGACGTGTTATAATCTGACATTTACTGCAGTGTTTTTTCCCTTGGGCTGAGTTAAAGCGGGGAGAAACATCAAGTATAAATCTCATCTCTGGATGGCCCCAGTGAATAAGTCTATCATATTGGGAGTAATTCGTCAATGCCAGCAGGATGTTTCGTAGGCTGGAGAAGGCATACTCTGTACATTTTTAAGGACCTTGTCTTGTCTTGTAGTTCACTACCGGCAACTCTGAAGGATGACCGAATAAGCACAACATCCTTTAAGTACCAAGAGAGCTTAACATCACTGGACCAGAGGCCTAAAAGGTAGGCATAATTACAGAATCTAAGCACATTGAATGTAGTATGCTCCATGCTCTCAGCTTCACATGTGGAAAGCATGTGGCATGCACATGACAGATAGCATCTTATTTTTATAAGAGCATGGTGAGCTGAGGAAATCCTGCTTTCTGACCGTAACTGATTTGCTGTTTTCTATGTTATGTTTTCAGTGTGGTGCATGGGGATTTGCCTTGGGTTTCCTACTAACATCACTGAGAGTTGTGCACATAAATTTCGACGTTGACCTTAAAAATGAATTTTCCATTTTCAAGCCAGATAAATCTGGTTGACCTCATAGCTGTTTATCATCTCAGAAATTGTCTACCCCAGTGACGGTGACTGAGTTTGCGAGGCATAGTGTACTATCTTAAGGGATTCGTTTTTTTTTTTGCAGTTCACTATCTGTGACTCTGAGGGAGGACAAAACAACCACAGCAACCTTTAAGGAGGAGGAGAGCACAAAGCACATAAAGAGGCCTAAAAGGTAGGTAGCATGTTGCATGCAGCGCTCATGAGGGGCATTCATGTGGAAAGCAAAACTGTAAGCAAAACCCTGCTAGAGTATGTGTACTATTTGACACACAACTGCTCAGTTTCCATGCAGTACTATGTGGATTTTGTCATACGATTCCCACATACATTGGCTCTGAAGCCAATTCTATGGATTTTGCCTTAACTGCTTATCCTTCTGTATTTAAATCCACTACTTGGCCAAGAAAATAAGAGGCCTAGTTAAACCTTACCAGTTGCAGATTATATGAAAGAGTATGAGATCATAACCATTTATTAGCAAAGAGGCTGCCTGTCCTCTTCGGTGTCTGGTATTATTTGCAATTTTCAGTCTGTTCTTTATTTATATTTTATGTAATTTTGTTTCTGTTCCCTATTTTGGATGGTTTCTGTAACTAACCAACACAGTGCAAATTATAGAAGCGACAAAGAGTCCTGTGGCACCTTAAAGACTAACAAAAGTATTGAATATTTTTATTGAATTTTTTTCAATTTATTGAATACTTTTGTTAGTCTATAAGGTGCCACAGGACTCTTTGCCACTTCTGCGGATCCAGACTAACATGGCTACCTCTCTGATTCCAGTGCAAATTATGAATTTTTCAAATGAATCTGTAAGTAGAAATTTGCTGTCCATGAATTTTTCAGAACTCAAGCTAGCTGTTCGTGGTTTGTGAATATTCCCACTAGTTAATCTCAAGCGCTCCATTTATCACCCCCAGAAGGGTGAACACTAAGAGGTTGTGGATCTGATCAAAAGATTTTTTTTTAGTTCAGATGAATATTTGCAGACCATTTTTTCTAGTACGTGTTCAGTTCTGAACCAAGCTCTGTACTCCTTCATTTGCATGTTTATGACCAGGAATGTCCTAACTTTTCATCATCTGAAAGTTGAGACTTTCATTTCACATCACTTTACAAAGCTCTGTCTTCTGAGCTGCCCAGCACTGTTTCACAGAAATGAATAACCCCTGGTGTTTGTGTGCTTTCACCTGCAGCTCCCATGCCAGCTATTTCATTCAAAGTAAATATAATTTGTGTGCTGAGATGAGGCAGAAGTTCTCTGCAGTAGCTGAAGAAGCAGCTTTTTGTTTGCATGACAACCTGGAGATCCTTGAACGGTAAGAACTTGAATGCTTGCTGTATGCTGTCCAAGCACTGCATGCCTCACTTCTGTAACATACTTAGGACATGCTCTCAAACCTTTTAGAGAAGGGTCTGCTAACTTTGGTGGAGTAATAGCATATGGAGTATTTGCCCAGCTGATTGTATGGGTACCCATGCCAGGATGTAGACTCTGGGCCAGATATTCAAGCCACTGTGTGGAGATTTGTCTGCATGATTCCTAAGGACTTTGCACAGAATATTTACCTTTGAATGTGTAATTTACAGGCACTGGGGAAAAGTTCCCCCAACCTTCAGAGTCAATTGTTGTCGTCTTTACATTCTAGCCAGTTGGTTCAGTGGACTCAGTAATGTTCAGTGGTATAGCTTGAATTAACATTTTTCGAGCTGAAGGCAGCCTTCCTAGTTTTGTCACACAAACCTCTTAAACTGCTGCTAATGTTTCAAATTCCAGTCTAACCCTGGGTCCGAGAATCTACTCACTCTAGCACAGCACATTTGGAGTGCAGCTTTGCTAAACAATGTTGGATTTATTTACTTTTGAAGTTAATCCTTATTCTCCCAAAGAGCAGCTATTCAGTCACCCCGAATTACAGCCAATCCACACATGATCTGTAGGGTCTTCTGCTATCGCTATGTAGGTCACTGTCTTTTAACATTAGTGAGCAAGTCTAGTGGCTACACTTGCAGTCTTCTGTCTCATACAGAGGACAAGTGAGAAGCCTTCTCCCAGGCCAGCTTCAATTCTGGTCCATTGATCAGTGAGCATCAGTTATCCTTTCTTCTAGAAAGACTGAAATGTTTCACCTGTGACTCACCTGAGTGTTATAGGAAGAAAATAAGAGACCTGAGATCTCTCTTCACAGAGTTATTTTAAAGGGCAGTACCCCAGTTTCTCCTCCCGTCACCCCACTCTTACATTCCCGCTGCTACTGGTATATTAGGTCCTCTCCAGAGTCCCAAAGGATTTTCTCTGTCATCTCTTATAAGCACCCATTGTGACTGCATGAAGAATTGACTGATTCTTGGATCTTCCAGGACACAAGAACAAATCAGACCCTATCTAATTACCTGAACCATTCCACCTTTGCTATAAACTCCTAAAATCTCACAAGCGTAGCAGGGTAAATCCGTATTTGGATGAGAGGACTCTGAGGACCAGCTAGATGTGACAGGAACTAATAATGGTAATTCAGTAGGTGGCACTCTGTTGGCTGAGTTCACCCTGAAGCAATGTCCCATTGTGATGTTGCTGGGGATTGTGCCACTGGAGAAGCTGCCTTTGGATGGGAAGAGAAGCAGGGGTCCTGACTACTTGTGGTGATTATAACCGGATGGGGCTTTCTGTAGGATATGGCATATTAGTGTGGTGTCCTGGACAAAATAGCAACTCAAGTAATTAAATTCTGCCTATTCTCCTTAGGATTTCAGATATTTAAAATAGAATTATTTTTTCCTGCCCTGAGTTATGTAGTATTGTGATATGCTCTTAAACAGCAGATACTTTACAACTCAGAGATGACTACATTTCAGTGTCAGATGATTTGATCCTTATGTATATTCTTTACTTAGTTCACTAAATTGATGGAGGCTTTAATTAATTGTTAATAAATCATTCAGAGAGACTTAATTCATAAAGCACTATCAAAGTAAAAAATATTACTAGTATCTGTGGCCTGAATATGCTCTATTCTTCTCATCTCATTGCCTTCCACCATCCTAGGTATTTTCCCAGTTAATATTCAGTCAGAATGTTAATTTTTAAAATACATGGTTTTAATTTTTTGAAGTTTATTTGAAGGAGGCGGGAAGAGAAGAGTTCTCAGAAATACCAATCTTTAAAAAACATCACGTATTTTGAGAGAGACCTAGAAAGAATGAGACAGTGTGGCCTGAGAGCTGAAAGAGAGCATGATGAAGATGAACGCAACTGGTAAGGAAGGAAGAGATAAATACACCCCCAGAACATTTCCTCGAGAACCGAAAGCTCTTCTTCATTTTCAGATCTTTTCTTTTTGTAAAACCAAAAGAAAATCTTCTTAGAAACCAGTAAACCACCTTAAATAGCATTGCTCAGGGCTTGATTTTAGCACCCTTATAAACACTCTCTAAGTGAAGATGTAACAATGATACCCAGGACCAAATTGCAACTTGTGTTGTAAATCTGCTTGGTGAAGATGGGAGGGGAGAGGCTGTAAGTAGTCTGTTTCCATTTTAAAAAGCTCTGATGCCTCCAGGCAACTCTGCATCTCCTGTCTCTAGCGCACAGCCTTAGAGAAGGCATAAGTTTGCAAAACACTTTGAGATCCTTAGGATGACAGGCACTCTATAAGTGTACATTGATCCATACATAATGTGATGTTGGAAATGAAAACTTGTGTTCCTATTAACAATGTTGATGATGGAGAGGACTTTGCCTCCAGCCGTCTATCAGTCATGCACGTTTGAAGAATGTTTCCCCGCTAGTGTTTATAAACTGCACCCAGATATCGACTTCCTCCTTCCCAGGAGCAAAAGACATCATCACCATGAGATAAGCAGGCACCTCTCAATAAAGCACTCTTGCAGAGCTCCAGCCTTTGATGATGGGAATTAGATTAGGTATATCGTGCAGCACAGAGAATAGGGCTGCTCTGTTAGTCTTCCCTTAGTAAATCAGGTGAAGTAAAGTGGCGGCAGATTTTGTGCGTCAAGCATCTACGTTCCAGGTGCTTTTTCTCAACTGACCCTAACTGAGAATGCATTAGAAGCGAATGTTGGTATATTTAGAAAAGGTGCATTTTGAATTGTAGCATGTTTGCTCCACCTGCCTCCCAAATCAAAGGCCTTGTTTAAGTTTGGAAGCTGTACCACTATAACTGTCGAGTAGGGGTGTGATTAATTTTTTTGCATTAATTGTATCTGTACAACCCTTGTGTGGGTGTATTTATACAAGTATAAAGGATTCTTATCACAGTATCATTATTCCCACACAAGAATATCTGTCCTGGTGTAAAGCGCCTTTTCACTAATATAGCTGCATCCACACTAGGCCCAGATCTACACTGAAAAGTTTTACTGGAATACCTATAGTTGGGGGAGAGGTGTAGGCACAGCGAAGATGACAGAAGAGTCCTCCTGCCAGCTTAGCTAATGTCGTTTAGAGAGGTGGTGTCGCTATGCAGGCAGAACTACTCCTGCTGGCTTATTCTTCATCTCCTCTAGGGGGCTCTGCTAGTCTAGCTATGCTTGCCCAGGCTCGGTAGTGTAGATTAGCCCTCATTTCGCTTATACTGGGGCAATCAGCATAAGCTGTACTGATTACAAATACTTTTACACAAATATAACTCTGTCCACGCTAAAGGGGTTTTTGCCAATTTCACTTTACTGCTATAACTATACTGACAAAACCCTCCTAGTGCAGACAGGGCCTTGGGAGGTAGTACTATGCTAGTACTCCTAGTGCAGACAAGGCTTAGGGAGGTAGTACTAGACTAGTACTCCTAGTGCAGACAAGGCCTTGGGAGGTAGTATTACTGTAACTATACCAGCATGGTTAAAATGGGATAACTTTCTAATGCAGCGTTTCTCAAACTGGAGAAATGGGAAGAGATGGGGTGGCTTGGGGAAAGGAGTGGTATGGGGGTGGGACCTGGGGCTAAGTGGGGAATTTGGGGGGGGGTCCCTGAAAATTTTTAAATTAAAGTGGGGGTCCTTGGGTTGCTAAAGTTTGAGAACCACTGAATAGACAAGGCCTAACTGTCTCCCCTTATTGTTCTGGGAAGAACCACCTCTTGTTGCTGACATCCCAATACATATCTTCAGCTGGAGGGAGACAGCATTTGCTGCTAAAGACTAATTGATGTGCTGATGTGCTGGCAAGACCTGCAGGGGACAAGGGAAAAGCCACCACACTTCCACAGACACATACTGTCTGGAGGGATTGGAGACATCAGTCACCAGGGCTGTCAAAGCAGCACTAAAAAAATTTACACAGGACGTTAAAAAAAATGCATCTTTTCACAAGAGCTTTATTGTTATTGTAATGTGTAATTCTCCTCTTGAGTTTCCATATTCAGAGTGAAATGGCAAAGATTGAATGTTACAGGCACACTCTCACATCAGTAAGATTTATCTCAGCATGTACTGGGGGAAAAATATGATGACAGCAAGGGGAAAAGGGACAGTAAAGAAAATCAGAAAGTGTGTCAGATCAGGCTGTGATTGCTTCAGAAAATCTATAGAGGCTAAACAAGAGTGAGAAGAGATGAATCAGAAGTAAAATGGAAACATTTGTCAGTATTTTATTGTTTGCTTTCACACCAAAGGTTTGTCACCTGGAATGTAAATGACTAATCAGGGAGTCTCTTTAAAATCCCGTACAAAGGAAGTTGGGTGCACAGTCCTCTTAACAATAGAAACCAAAGCTTCTTTGCATCATTCCCTAGCATGTAATGCTGAGTGAAGCTTCCCACAAAGACATTTTTTCCTCACATTCTGGGGGTGGAGGGTGGGAAAGGCAGGGCAAATAAATCGGGTAAGTCTGAGGTGCCCAGCAGTGTAAACATCTGTTTCAAGGACATTTATTTCAGCTCTGCTCTGCTGGCTATTACAGGTTTTCCAGTTTGCTGTCCAGAATCCCGGATGCTGTGAAGAATGACAATCACACACAGAGAATCTTAAAGAAGCTGGAAAAGTTTGGCAAGAACCCAGACATGAGAATCCGTCCCACCACCTTTCTGAAGGTGCTGAGTGAGCTACGTGTATGGGAGTTGTGTTCTCCAGACATCTGTGCAGCCGTGGAGGTGACGAGAGTCCATCTGTTAGTGTTCTAATCCGCGGGAGTGGGGGGACAGGGGCATCCTGCAATGTGATTTACCCAATGGAAGGTTACAAAGACACATGATTTGGGACAATGGGGATCATAATATCCACCTTTGTAAAGCCCTTTAAATGCTTGGGGTGAAAGGTGCGACATAACTGAAAAGTATTATTCATGATAATACTTGTTTTGTTGGTATTTCATCGCTGATTTTATTTGCTGCCAGAGTGAAAGTGACAGCAGGTTAGTATAAGTAGTTGGAATCCATGGAAAGGGATATTCCATTGTTGCTGTGCCCAGGAAAGGTTTGTGTTTCACAGATATGATGTGTGCCAAGGACTAGAGAATAAGAATCACACTAGTGAATTGTGAAATCTGCAGATTTATTTGAAGAGGCTTCAGCAACATGTGAATAAAATAGGATGACCAGACAGCAAATGTGAAAAACTGAGACGGGGTGGGAGATAATAGGAGCCTATATAAGAAAAAGCCCTAAATATCGGGGCTGTCCCTATAAAATCAGGACATCTGGTCACCCTAGAATAAAAGCTGTTCCAGTTATGTGTGAAGAACTACTCAAGTGACTCAAGTTAAGGACTCTAGAAATAATTTGCACAAGGGAAAAAAGAAAGAGGGAGAGAAGGAAAGATGGAAGGGGGAAAGGAGAGGTTATGTTAAGTATAGATTGTGGAGGCTAAATAAATAACTTATTGTAAACAAGGCAATGGTGCCCCCTAGTGGTTTTTGTTGTTATCACAGCCCTTTCCTCTCCCGGTTACAGTATCAACTGAAAACCCTCAGCGGTAACATGTTAAATAATAATAATAACACAAGCTGCTCAGCTACCTCAGGTAAACTATACACCTTAGTTTGTGTCATGAGATAAACCAACACCCCAAAGCTTGGGGATAGTTTAACTGCACTTCTTGGTGACGTGCAAAAAGGTAGCCGTTGTCTCCGGACCCTATCTCATGTAATCATACCAGGAATTCCCAAAGCAGTGCATTTGTTAGCCAAGGAGGCTCCCCTTGCCATGATGCACAGTTCATGAAGCCTAGAATTCTCAGTTGCCTGCTAGTTATTCTGTATCTCTTTATCTTTGATTGTGGCTTCCACTCTGTGCCCTTTGCATGCTCTTCCTTCACACTAGTGTTAGGAATGGCACCTAAAACAAAAAGGTACTAATGCTGCTGTATTCTGTTTCCAGCCTCTTCTATCTTCTCCACAAGCATCCACTGAGGAAGGCTCTGGTTTCCTTCTGGCTGGGTCTGATAAAGGCACTGGGAGTATTTCAGGAACAGGAAAACCCCCATTCACTGTCAGCTGCCTGATACTGTATCAAACTAATACTTTGATTAATCTTTAAACCAATTTAATGTAACACAACACTAGGTAAAAGAAAAGATTTACACTTTATACAAGCTTAGCTCTGTAGTTATTATGGTGTAAATAATACAGAAGATCATTGGGGCTTCCATTTTTAAATTCATTTTAATTAACATGCACTATTATAGAAACTTACATCAAAAGACTTACTTCCCTTTTCATTTTTATTGCACCAATCTAATGGAGGTTAACATGATAACATTTTGCTTTGCAGGCTATATGGTGGTTGTCCCACAGTCCCATGGCAAGCTTTATATACTCTTACATATAATATAAAGTACTAAGGAAATGCCCCTTTATTTTTCAGTTTGTGCGTGAAAATATTGTTCAGATGCCAGAAGAGGATTACAAAGCATGGCTGCAAACTCGAGTCAGAATCCCCAGAAGAGTTCATAGTGCTCCACCCTTGTGCTGAAAGGTCAGAGGAGCTGGTTTCCTGGCCACAAGAGGGAAGTCTTGGGGCTTCAGACAGAGATCTAGTTCCTGGTGAGATCTGCTTGAATGAGGCCTGGGGGAAAAAACTTTGGAAATGGCTCTGATTGTGTATGCTCGGTAGCTATTGAAATGTCTAATTCCACAATGCTCATTGTAACACCAGCCCATATTTACCCAGTGACCACCAAAAAAGAGCAACCAAATTCTGCAGTTCCTTTCCAGATGGCCGCATGGGCTGCAGCAAGAGCTCACTCTCAGGTTTTCATTTAGAATTAAGACAAGTTGTAAACTTCAATATCATACGAGTGCTTCAAAAACACTCCTCAGATAGCAGTGGAGAACGGAGACTCATCAACACCTTTTCATTTACTCACCCTTTTCCACTATAGAACCTTCTGCTTTAGATTTTTAGATAGAGAAACCTGATCTTAGTTGTTAGTCTGTTCTGCACTCCAGTTTGCTATCTTGCCCTGGCTTTAAAAACAAAAAACAAAAATCCCCAGCCCTGGAATATTTTAAGCTTTGAGCCAAACCCTTTCTGTGTTGTTTTTTGTATCTTGGTTAAAATCCTTGAGTTTGTTTTATATGATTATTTTAGGAATATCCATGTTGCATTTGTTTTGCTTTATTAAAATCACTATTCAAGTGTTCTGTATTCTGAGGTGCTTTTCTGTAATTGTTCATTTTCTAGTTGTGGTTCCCCAGGTTTCCAAAAGCGGACAGATGTCTTTTCACCTGTTTTTCTGAGCGCTCAGTTATCAGTCCCCTGTTCTCTAAGAGGGTAGGATGACTCCTCCTAAACAGAATATTACTGAGTCACCCCTCCAGGGAAATGTATCATTTCACCCCCACAGTTTGACTCATCGGTGCCATCCCTGGGAGCAGGCGTGCAGTGACAGCACAACTAATTCCTACACCAGGGGTCAGCAACCTTTCAGAAGCAGTGTGCCAAGTCTTCATTTCTTCACTCTAATTTAAGGTTTTGCGTGCCAGTGATACATTTTAACATTTTTAGAAGGTCTCTTTCTATAAGTCTGTAATATAGAACTAAACTATTGTTGTATGTAAAGTAAATGCGGTTTTAAAAATGTTTAAGAAACTTCATTTAAAATTAAATTAAAATGCAGAGCACCCCAGACTGGTGGCCAGGCCCCAGGCAGTGTGAGTGCCACTGAAAATCAGCTCGTGCTGCCTTTGGCACGTGTGCCATAAGTTGCCTACCCCTGTCCTAGACACTACAGCTCTTCCCATTAATAGTAAATCTGGTGTTTCAGTGACTAGGCCTGAAATAAGAAAAAAGCCACGGGGCTTGGGATTTGCAGGCCTTGTCAAAGCTTCCAGCAGAACATCTGGTTATGCAGAATCCTAGAGTTCAGTTCATCTTCCAGTCCCAAATCAAAGGAAAACAAGACTACAAACAGGATCCAGGTCAGTACAATGATCATTCACATATCAATAATGCTTTGTTAGTGAACATGTGATAGAATGGCCTTGCTATTATACTCTCCTAGAATCTGTAAATATGGCTTGTGTTGTGTTACTGTGGAATCACAGCAGTTTGTAGGCAAGTCATACTTCATTACTTGGCCTTTTGTGACATCTTATGGTGATCGCTGATATTACATTCAACCTAAACCAAATGTAGGACTGGAGGGGAAATTCTGGGTTATCAAGTCCAGTCCCCTGCTGTTGTAGGCAACCTTATCTCATAATTAAGGCTACAGTTTTGTCATGGCACTCACAGAAGTTCTAGAATCTATGACTTCCAAAGACCTCCGTGAGTCAGCCCCGGTGGCTGGGAGCTGCAGGGTCCCTCCAGCACCTCCCACGGTGCCAGGGTGCTGTAAGGTACCTCCGCCGCCTGAGGCGGTAGGCCCCTAAACTCCCCACCACTGTGGGCAGTGGGGGTACCCCCAGCTCCTAGCTTCCACAGGCTGGGGTTCTCCACAGCTCCCAGCCTCTGCAGGGGACAGGGAGATCCCCGCAGTACTCCACCAGCCACGGCAGCAGGGGGACCCTGGTTTCTCCCCAACTGCCACCCCAGTGGAGGAGCTCTGAGTCCCCAATGGTGGGCAGGGGCAGAGCTCCCAGCTGCCCAGTCCTTTCCCATTTTATCATGGATATTTTTAATAAATGTCACGGACAGGTTACGGGCATTAAAGAAAAACACACGGAAGCCTGTGACCTGTCCCTGACTTTTACTGAAAATATCCATGACAAAATCTTAGCCTTACTCATAATCCCAGTCAGAAATAGATCAAGCTCCATCTAAAAACTACTTGTGTTGCTTGCCTCCCCCCACTACTCCTACTGGAAGGCTATCATAATGCATCACTTTAACTGCCAGTGATCTCATAGCTAAGCTGTTACACTGACCAGCATCTGCTGTTTACTCTCAGCTGTTGAATACAGTTCAGAACTTGGGGTGTCCTCGGGAGCAAAGTACCTGGTTCCAGCTCTTCCCTGACAAATCAGAAATGGAAACTCAAAGAGCCAGATGCTCAGGTGCAAATCGGGGACTCTCCATGGAACTCAATGGAACCAGATGGAGTTATGCCTGCTGACAAGCCGACCTGAAGAACCTACCTACATGTCTGATGAGTTACTTCTCCGCAGTGTGATTTGCTAATGTCTCTACAGAGCTTTGAATGTATAAAGCACTATAGCGGCACTGAATATCACGGTTCTTTAATGCAACTTTTGTGGAGGAAACCGGGGCCCTTTTAAAGCAAAGTTCTGCTTGGCAGTGGCTCCTCCACCTTTCTGTCCCTCCTTCTGTCAAGGGCTGCCCTGGCAAGAACTGGAGCTCCGCTCTCTTCCTTCTGTCCAGGGGATGGCACCCACAAGTAAGATCTGCAACTTGTCTCCCTCTCATCCAGGGAAGTTCCCTGCATAGGAAGAGCAGCTTTTCTCTTCCTCACTGCTGACAGCTTCTCTCCCTATTAATTGATAGAGATCCTCCCCCCTGCTCCAGCCCCTTCATGTCAGGTAAAAGGGCTGGGATGACATGAAGGGAGACCCTAAAAGCTTTGGATCCAGCTGGGGGCAGGAACTGAGGAAGACAGCCATAAGACTGCCTACTAAGGACCCCGTCACAACCTCTGCACCCTATGCACCTGGCAGAGGGGCAGAGCGAGGGGCAGGATGGGTGTGTCGGAGTGGGCAACAACATGCAGTCCTGTGGCTATTCTGGACAGTGCTCCATCCCACAAGGCAGACCGGGCAAACCTGTGTAACAACATTGCGTCAATTACGCTGGGCGCTACAGAGCAGTGTAAGATTGGATGGGAAGTAAGGATGGCTTTTTTCACTCTCCCTCTGGGCCATGAGTTCTCTGCTACACAGCCGAGAGGCACAGTATAGAATCTCACCCAGTGCTACCAGGCAGCTCTGTGTTTTTGGGAACCAGGGCACAGTTTGATACCAGGCAGATCTGTGTTTTTGGGGAACCAGGGCACAGTATCCAGCCTGTCTGACTCATGAAAGACACCCCCTGCCCCCTTCAGTCTCTGTTTGAACGAAATCTGATCAGAGAAAAGGTTTTCAGAGAACAATGAAGGGTGTTGGGAGACACCTCAGACTTCTCCTGACAAGGTGACAAGATGAAAACATCTCTATTAGCAGAAGGAATGGAGAACTGAGACCACTCCCTTAGCCTCATCTGCATGGAAGATGGACAGGAATTAGCACGAAGAATGAAGAAAAGAGAGCCGCACTGAACTCTGGGACCTGAAAAGCAGGGATGCACTGCATCATGGGTTTAGCATCAGAACACTGACTTGGGCTCAGGTAGGGGGTTTTATAGAGAAAATACAAAGGTTCAAGGGAGAACAGTAGATTTGTTTATGAGTAAACTGGGGATTTAAGGGTTTTCTTTAAGATAGACAATAGGAACTGATCACTCTTGGCTATGGGAGGTGTGAAAACGTGAAAAGATGGAAGTTGCCATACCAACTCTAAGAGGCTAATTAATTAAAATGAGCTATTATCATCAGGAGAAAAAAAAATTATAGTGATAATCAAGATGGCCCATATCAGACAGTTGACAAGAATTTGTAAGAATACTTAACATGGGGAAATAGATTCAATTTGTGTAATGATCCAGCCACTCCCAGTCTCTGTTCAAGCCGAAGTTATTGGTATCCGATTTGCAAATTAATTCCATTTCAGTAGTTTCTCCTTGGAGTCTGTTTCTGAAGTTTTTCTGTTGCAAAATTGCAACAATATGGACAGGGCCTTTCGGTACAACTCAAACACCTGAAATTGTCTGCATGAAGTAAATGTTATTTCTCATTAAAAAACGGTGCTTTTCATTTAATGTAATTATACTGAGGAAACAATTTTTTTTTGTTCCTTAGTGCTTTATAAAGTTTATTGCCTTTCATGGGAGAAGCTTTTGTGCAATCCTGATGTGTCAAAAAAGCTACAAGCTATCCTAGCTCCTGTTTAAATAAGCCTTAAATACCGTTTTTAACCTAGAGTCTCAGGCACTGTGATTTATCCCAGTTCTTGGTTCAATACTTTGAGATGATACAAAATATATCTTGCAGGTTGCAGTGACTTTGGAGGATGGATAAACACACTTGCTCCAGATCTGGAGGATGGTAAGAGAGGAGGTTGGAATGACACTTGTGGGCTATGCATTGCTAAGTTGTGGTGAAGGAAAATGAACATGAGAGACAATAACCCCCTCTGATGTGCTTTGAGAATATTTTTTAAAAATGCATTTTTGTAGCTTATACAAAGTTTGTGCAACGTTTCTGAATTTTAGAGCCATTTTAGTCTGGCTAATAACTGGAAGGGATACATTTTCTTAAGATGAGGACTTTGCTTCAAGGAAGACAATGGGATCAGCTAGAAGAATGAGTGTTTCATCATTCAGTTCTTAGTCGTATTGATTAACTATCTATGGTATTTTTATGCCCCTCATTACCATAGTGTCTGAACACCTCTCAGTCTTTAAGGCATTTAGCCGCACGGCACCCCAGAGGAGTAGGATGGTATTACCCCCATTTTATAGCAGGGTAATCGAGGTACAGAGAGGCTAAGCAACTTGTCCAAGGTCCCACAGGAAGTCTGTAGCAGAGCAGGGACCTTCCAGCTCTCCCAAGTCCTACGCTAGCTCTCTTAGCATTGAATATCCTTACTCTCTGTTTGAGGATTATGTTTTGGGATTAATGAGCACTTTACAATCTCAGCTAGTGGGGCAGTCATTGTTAAATTAAATGAATAGCACTCGGTTAGCTAAAAGGAAGAGCACAAACTCATTGTGACTGCCTATTGCATATAGAGGAAAGATGATCTTGTAAGACATTGGACTAGTGAACAGGAAAATGGGGTTCTATTCCTGGTTGTGTTACAGACTTCCCGTGTGACCTGAATCACTCTGTGCCTCAGTTTCTCCATCTGTAAACTGAGATAACATTTTGCTGATTCATAAGTTGAGGCTAAATTAGTTCATGCTTCTGAGTTGCTCAAATATTAAGCTAGTGAGTACCATAGAAAATCTAATAAATTGATATAATAAATAATATCCAACTCCATTTCCCATTTCCCTTCTGCTTGCTAGCAATTTTGGAAAAATCTCCATTCTGTTCTTGTAGGAAATATTTGACTATACTAGAAAGAACGCTAACCATTCTATGGTATCAGTGACAATACTCCTCCTGTGTTTTATTTTAGACATAAAGAACAGCAGTTTATCAATACAGATTGTAAAATAAACACCTCTATCCTTCTTAAATATTTGCTACTTTATGGTAAATAAATGTCACTATTATTCTTAGGTGCTCTGAAATAGGGACATAGCTTTTTAATTGGAATTTCAGCAGTGTGCATCACCGCTATATTTTGCTGTATTGTCAAATTATGGCACTGTCCTGGCATCTTTAAAAAGTTGTTGCTATATTTGGCTTTAAACATAAATAACAGCAATTCTTTTTTTGCCAACACTTGTTAATAAATATCCCAGCTCTAGCATTCCAGAAGATAAAACACAGGGCAACAAACTCCAGGGCATTTGGGACCAGAGCCAACTCCTCTTAAAGTTAATTGAAAGATCCCCAATAACTATAATGTATGTTGAATCAGGCCCTCCGTCATTGTGAGATCAAAAGAGGGGTAAAAAGGCCAAAGGCCAAGCTGGTCTTCTCTCCAGCAGATCAACTCTAATCTCCGATTCAGTGCAACAACGGAGGAATCGATAAAACTATGCTTATAGCTACAAGCCTACTACATAAAGCAAGCTGAAAAGTACATTTGCCTGGCAGCTAATTTAGCCAACCAACAAAAAAAACTGAACAACACAGATAAAAAAAAAGGAGGAGAGAAGAGAATTAATAAGGATACAGCTTGTCAAGAGTTTTCAGCTGCCAAGTCTTACCTCATTAGAGACAGGAAGCTATCATCTCATGGCCCTAAAGGCAACCTACAAAGGAAAGCCAGCAGTTCAGAAGGAAAGGAAAGTGAGATTAGGGTTGTAGTTACTGAGGTTTTGGGGTCATCTTCGTCTAATTCTGCAGTATTCTCTTGGAGGTGTTTGATGGCAAAATCAAATGTCATTTTAGCTGAGTTACTTTTTTCTTTTGGGAGGAATGAAAGTAGATTTCTTTCGCATTTTGAACTTGTGAAAGCCTAGAAGGTCCCTCAGTAAGGGATTTCTCTGTATTGCTGAGTAACTACTTCTCCCTGATTTGACTCTTTGCCAGTGGATCTTCCCTCTCCTTCAAGCTACTGAACTGTCCCTCACTGGCTCATGTGATTTAGCACCACGTACTCTGCCATCAGACCACCACTCACTGAGGCAAATGGCAAGACAGAAGGGCTCCACGCTGGCAGAGGAAGGTTTCTGTAGCAGCTAGAACATTGAAAACAATCTTCTGAGCAAAGGATTGAGGGCCAGGTTACGGTAGTTGGAGCTAGAGCTGGGTGAAGAGAGGAAGCACAGTGTCTGTGTAATGTGCTCCTCTACAGCAGGGTCACGGTCTAGCCAGAGAGCAGGGGGCAAGAGGAAGCTGTAACAAGTGGTGGAAGTAGAAATCATTTCTTGCTGGTACGCTGCACTCGTGAGAGGGATTCAAAGGTAGGGGATGTGACCTCCTCGTGTGACTCCTCCCTGCCCATTCCCAGCCCCCTCCCCATGATCCATATCCTCCCATGTTACCTGGGGAGTTGGGGGGTGGGCTATAAATATCTCACTGGTACAGTGTACCAGATTGTATCGCCATGCTTGCCCCACTGGCTGTAACCACCCCCTCTGTGGAGCGCAGCCCTGTCTGCAAAGCTAGCAGGGTCATCTTACGGGATGGCTGGCACAATGGGGATTGAACCAGGGCCCTCTAGAGCTACCTACAGGAGCTGCTGCATCTTGAGTGAGAGAACCAAGCCTCCCTAGCTGGGGCTGTGACAGACTCCTGCCCTGTGTGGATCAGCACAGCGGGGAGACCTGTGCCACAGTCCCCAGCAGGTTTCAGTTGCACTCAGATAACCCCTTCAGACGTCCTTTTCTGCCACCCATCAGGCAGCCTCTGGGGCATCTACATTTTGGCTCAGACTTGGACTACTTTGGGGCCCAGTCTTGCTGCCCTAAAAGTCAATGATAAAACTCTCATTGACTTTTAGTGGGAGGCTCATTAGCGTTGCCACCTGTGCAGGTATTTCCCCTGATCCTCCCCCCAGGAAATCTCTAAGCAGGCTTGCCACCTGCCCAGGTGTGACCCTTCCTGGGGTACCCAGTGCTGCGAGGCACCTTCTTTAGCATGAGGAAGCCAACTGTGCCAGCCATAGCAACACAAGCACAGCCCTCTAGACCTTGCAGGCCCCACTGTTACTCTACAGGTTACCACGAGGCACTCTCCAATTCTAAGTGTCTTCTGGAGTGCCCAGCCCTCGTCCCTGGGCACTCCGCGTTCACATATTCACTGCTCCCAAAGAAACAGCACACTCCAGCTCAGCACACTCCTCCACTAAACCCACAGCACTGAGATTTGTTTGTAATGACACTGAGTATATGTTTATTTAACAAAGCACAGAAAGTCAAGTAATAGCAGTTAGAAGTACTGGAAACAAATGGTTACATATTAAATAAAACCAAAACACTCATTCTAGAGCCTAGATGTAATTAACAAGATCCTCTTATGTCTACTAAATGGCTGCTCATCCAATATCCCTGCACACATCACAGCCAGGCTGGCTGTGACCTTCCTTTCACAAGATAAGCATGCTGTCAGTTTGCCTCCTAGGTGAAGTATTCAGTGTGCCTCTTTGTACTCCAAGGTACATGGGACCAATCCTTTATTTTATTCATAAACAGGACATGCCCCAGCTGTTTGTCTCTTCCTTTGGATTTCCTCTCTTGTAAATTTCACAGTCTCTGAATTTGCACCTGGCTCAGTATGCAAACAGGCATACAATGAACAATATACAAATGGCCAGACATGGAGTAGGTGTCAGCTACCTCTCACCTGAAAGGAACATCTCCAAGGTATGTCACGTCCTGGTGACCTGCCTTAATGCCAAGACATAAAGAGCATAATATTTAGTTTAGATACTTAACTCCTTAAGTATTTTCCATGCATATATTTTGCAATATTTATGATGGCCAATGGGAACTGGCTTTTGGTAGAAACCTCACATGCCACCCTTGGGTGAACTATTATGCAGTTATTTTTCAGGAATTACATGAAAACTTAACTTTTCAATTGCTTAGTACATTTTCAAATCTTTCAAATATACTAAAACTAGCAATTCTTACCCTGCTTCCTACACCCAGATGAAAAAATATATTAAACTATTTATCAGTATCCAAAAAAAACCCATCTCACTTTAAACAATGTAGCATGGGGAAATTTGGTTCTTCAGTTTGCTAATTCCAGAAAGGGGGTGTGATGAGGATAATTCCCTACCCACCAGGTTATGGTTTCAATCGGAGTTTCACACAAATTATCACAACAGTGTCCGTCCCCCCCACACACACTCTTTGTGCAAGCCCAAAATCTTCCCCTACCATGGAGACCCTAGTCTGAAAGGTCAGTAGATGCTGTGCCAGAATAGGTATTAATGAATAAAGAAGACCACCTCCCAAGCAGGTGAACATACTGGCTGAGTACGCCCTGTGGGGAGTGGGCTAGTTGCGCGGGCACGCGCGCGCACACACACACAGTAGTGGGCTCTGGATTCCCTTTCTTACTGTGCAGATGGGGCCATTTTTGTCTGGGGTTATGCCCAGCTCACACATGTCTTTGCCTCAGGAATGACCAGAAAAGCCTCCGTAGAACCCACTGAAGTTAGCCAGCAGGACCTGCCACCTTCTGTCTGGACTCAGGAACTGTCCCAGGCTGGTGCTAGTTATGGCTCCCTGCATGGCTGGAAGCAGGATTGGGCCTAAATACTGCACTGACAACTTGAGTTCACGGAGGGCTAAGCAGATAAAAAAATTGTTTATCTTTCCTTCCTGTCCTGCAGTGCAGTTATTTGGTTTTGTTTTTTATGTGATTTATATGGCGCTTTACTTTAGCACAGTCTGTTGTAAATTACACCCAAGTATAGATGATAGATTTAGTTATGGTGCTATAAATTGAAGTGGATTTTTAATTTTTTTTAAAAGAACCCATAATGGCTGCCAGCTGGGGTATTTTAATTTATTTCCCATGCCAGACCTTTATATCAGTAATCAAAACATCATCTGCATACATCATTTATTGGAGACCTTCCTGGAAGATTCTAACCTGGCTCTTTAAGAGATTTGTTTGCTGTTCGTACTTACTCCAGACCCATCACTGCAGACTGGGGTGGGTCAGAATTGGTAGCTGGCAGACAATGTAGTTTTAGAAGTGAGGGGGAGGAAGTGTTTGAGGGGAAAAACCTGGTGCTTCTCCGTTCTCATTTACTTACTAGAGAAAAGGGACAGACCTCAATCATTATGACCATTAAAGAATCTCCTAATGTAGTCATTAGAATAGTCATCATGTAAGGAGAATTCTGGGCCTGGTTCACCACTGTGTTACTCCAAAGGAACAGAAAAACATTCAGATCTGTTTGAATCACTGCACCCTGTTTTTCAGTCATAAGTGAATGAATTCTAACCAGAATAAATGGTTGGAAAATTAGCTGTGCAGATTAAAAGAACAAGCTATAACTGAGAAAGTGCCTGATCTTAAACCCCTAGTAATGACTATTGCCAGATGCAAAGAGGTAGAGTTAGATTTAATATAGATAACAGCCTTCCAAACACAAATGCTACAGATAGAAATACATATAGTTTATTATGAATTCTAACTAAATTACATATTGATACATTTTTTTAAAACTACATTGAAGCAAATATTCTGTCCACTAATCTCAATGCACGGCAATGTTCTCTCCTAATGTAGGTTGAAGAGTACAGGAAATTAATGCTTGGAATATGCTCAGCAGCTGAAAGGTTTCACAACATAATCAGAGCAATTCAACACATTCTAAATGCATTTAACTAAAGTGGTCATATTTTAGTCCTTGGCAAAACTTAAGCTGACACAGTAATATCAGAGCATCTCAATAACTAATAATTCAATCAACAGCAAATCCAAATGCAAATTCAATAATGTTGTAATTGAATTCTAAGGACACCCAAACCTCAGAAAAGCAGAAGCAGTTAAGAACGCAACAATACCAGAACATACCAAGGAGGTGCTTCCTTCCAAGGAACAGCTAATTATTATGCATGTTACACACCAGGAATTTACCATGTTTCACATGTGCACCATTGAGCACTTAAATTATTATATTTTAATGGTCAAACTTCATGCCATGATAAAAATGTCAGCCATGCCAATGATACGTTTTGGATCATGCCTACCCGAGCAATGGAGGGTGTCAGTCTAGCCGTATTAATGCAACACAAAGGTGGTGACAGCACACAAGTAGCAATGCCATACTCTGTAAGCCTAAATGGCCTGGCACCCACCTACCTGAAGGATTGTCTCCGTCCCCAGGCCATATGCAGCTGTGGTAGCCAGTGTGGGGGCTTGAGCTGGAGCCCCACGTTGTAAAAGAGAGGAAGTAGCTGGTAGCATGTTTCCTGTCAGGGCTCCAGGACACTGAAACATGTTCCCCATCTTGGTCCACAATAGCCCAGATTCTGTGGCCTTTCAGGCAGGCTACAAAAGACATCTGCTCAGCAGGGAAAGGGCTGAGAGAGTTTTGTAAAATGACGAAGGAGGGGAAAGGAGCTTTTTTGTTGGTGGCTGGCTAGGAGACTTCTTGTCTGAATGATTATTTTAATGCGGCAGGGGTTCTGATGTAATGTTAATTTTGTGTTTGGTCAGCTAGAGCCTTGTCTAGGCAACTCATTGATTTCTTTGTATTTAAATAAGAATTTAAAAAGTTTCACAGTGACTGAGACATGGTGCTCTCAGACAGCGAGGGGACCTTTGACTGTCACCTTGGCACGTGAGTACTCCCAGGCTTAGTTATGGAGAAACATTTACCAGAGCGACACCTCAGCAGGAACCATTGCCAAGGTCTGAGAAGCCAGCGCCCAGGATTCGAGGTCACTCTGAAAGATGGGAGTGTGAATCTACACACGAATGACAGTGATGTTATGGTTAAACCAAGGGAAGGTAAATACGTGTTTCTCTTTAGAGAGGTTCATTAAGGAATCAGCATGAACTAGCCCCACCAGGAGAAAAATACATCAATGTCATAACTTCAGGTGCAGTGCTGACTGGTAGCAGTAGAAAAAAATACATGGAGCAAATGCAAACACAGCCATCAGCACCACACAGCTTGTCTGGTCCTATATCCCATAATGAGGGATATAAAACAAACACACACACAAACACACACACACACACACACTCCTCTTTCCAACTCTAACACATCTATATTTTGAAATCCACGTATTAATAGAGCTAGTAGCTTTGAAAAGCAGATGAGAGGAGGGACATCCTGTCTTGTCCCTGGAACCAGGTACAGCAGACTCTCGATTATCCAGGATGATAGGGAAAAAATTAATCCTGGTTAATAAAATCCTGGATAATCACCATCCAAAGGAAATATGGGGAGGGGGGGGTTGGTTCACCAGCCACCCTGCACAGGGGGAGAGGGAGTTGGTTCACTGACTGCCCTGTGCCCTGGCGGGTTGGTTTTTTTATTTATTTATTTATTTTTTTGTGCTTGGGGCAGCAACAAAGCCAGAGCCAGCCCTGCAAGTTATGCATATTTTCTTTTTTTTTTGATATCCTGGTTAATCCACTTTCTGGTTAACCTGATCCTGGATAATCGAAAGTCTACTGTATAGCGATATAGAAGAAATAATGCCACTGATACAAGGAGATTTAAGACAGATGATACAAATACTAACCCAACTGCAAAAAGTAACGTCAAATTCAAATATGTTCAAATTGGCCAAAAGAAAGTGGGTGAGTCCTGCTCCTCTACCATTGAAATCAATGGGAATTTTGCTTTTGGACCCCAATGTGATTACTGAAATTATTATTATTCATCTTTATTACAGGAGTGTCTAAGACTGGGGCCCTGTTGTGCTAGGCACTGTACAAACACCAAGTACCTTCTCCAGATCTACAGAGAGGGCAGCTGAACCTAGGCAGGTACTAGACCTGTTGAATCAGTTCTGTCCATGTATGTAGCCAGTTACCCATAGAAGAAGAAATGCCCTCGTTAGGGCAATTGGCCAATTCTCTAGATCAGGGGTAGGCAACCTATGGCACGCATGCCGAAGGCGGCAAGCAAACTGATTTTCAGTGGCACTCACACTGCCTGGGTCCTGGCCACAGGTCCGGGGGGCTCCACATTTTAATTTAATTTTAAATGAAACTTCTTAGACATTTTAAAAACCTTATTTAATATATAACTAAGCTATTATTGTATGCAAAGTAAAGACTTATAGAAAGAGACCTTCTAAAAATGTTAAAATGTGTTACTGGCATGTGAAACTTTAAATTAGAGTGAAGAAATGACAACTCAGCACACCGCTTCTGAAAGGTTGCTAACCCCTGCTCTAGGTCTAGTTTTCTATAAGGCTACCTATCACTGTGATACACGCGTGCCTTCCATGAGAAGCTAACACCCAAAAACACCATTACCTTGGTGACAATACAATATCACCTATAAGAGCAATTCCCACGGTGTAACCACTGTATATATAAGTAAAATGTTAGAAAACCAGTGAATTGCATGTATTTAATTCATCCTCATAAATTAACAATATCTTAGCACCCTTGACTTGTGGGGATTTGAGGACAGTCAGTTACTTCTAGGATCAGGGTCCTACCAAAAATCAAAGGTATTGGTTTATCTGTATAGTGTGCTACCCGTATGGAGATTATTAATCCTCTGTGACATCAGTGCCCAAAACCTTACTTCAGATCTAGGAAACAATATCTTTACAATAGCTTATAGCACAGCCTTCAACCCCTAATGGCCTAGGCTGAGTACAATCCAGCTGTTCGTTCAGACTCGCCCAATGAGAGCTATGATAAAGCAGCCAACTGTAGTCCCCGTAGATCTCTCCTCTCTAATTCCTTTTAATGCACCATGGAGCTTAATGCTTTCAGCATGTCCCTGGGCGTGCTGCTGCTTTCTGCAAGTGCTGCTGGACAAACATTCTCATCACTAGTTTATGGGCTAGGAGAACAGTGAAGCATTTAAAATCAACTGGGTAACCATTAACTCCCAGAAACTTCCCCGTGAACGGTGGGTCAGTGCCTGCATGATGAACTGGAGCGTACAATATTCCTTTTTCTTTGAGCCTCGTAAAGCTATAATAGCCTTAGTGGAGCCCTTGGCTCTCGCATTTACTGAATCTAATTTACTCATAAAATATCCCACAACATTTCCCCTACAGTTGATGCTAACTTATCCCCGTACGTCTATAAGTGAGTCAGCCACAGCTGTCCAAGTCCACGACTGAGTTTCCTTGCTTATATAAGGAGTCTTTGTTGTTGTTATTTGTTTGACAGTAACAGCTAGGAATCCTAGTCACTGACCAGCACCTCGTTGTGCTAGGTGCTGTACAAATACAAAACGAAAAGATGGTCGCTGATCCCTGGCCCTAGGAACTTACAGTCCAAGTATCAGTCAAGAGACAATAGCTGGATGTAGACATCCGGGGGGATACAAGTAAACAATAGGTCTGTGAGGGTGCAATGGGGGCAGAGGGGAAGTGACCCAGAGAAGACTGAGGGACAAGGGGAGAGAAGGAGGGCAGGGAGGCTGCCATTAGAGGGTCCCTGGATCGGGACCTAGAGTAGCAAGTGGGCCTGGGTCCCTCCCCTTTCCCTCTTGTGCTGCACCATGCCATGGAGCAGTGGTCGTGTTAAGCTGCAACCTGCCCCCTGATATAAGGAGTTAGACTTGGGGGTTGTGGTTGGCCACTAAGGTAGGTGCAAGGACTGCTGTTGATGCACACACCCCAGAGGGGGTACAGATGGACTAGGGGGCACTGCCAGAAGGCAGTGGCCCGAAATGGATGCCACCGAGCCAGGAACAATGCGGGTCCAGATATCAACTGGAGACCAGCAGGATGACCAATGGGACACCACCAGCTGAGGGTGATCGCAATGAACTGAGCTAATTCCCGGACTTGCCAGCGAGAGGCGCTATGGTGGTGAGTCCTGACACTGTCACAGGGACAATATTGGGAATCATAGTGGGCTGTGGTCTCTGCACACTAGCAGCCTAGCCATTGTCAAGTTGTTTGTGGGTATCATGGCAAAGGAGAGGCTTGAGGAGGCATTTGGATTAGGCTAAGGAGGTAGCTTAGCAGCTGTTCCTTGGGAGCTCCTCCAAAGCGCAAGGGGTGGCGGAAAGGAGAAAGGAGCTTGTTTGAAAATGTAACAAGTGGGCCGTGGAGGCTGGCCAGATGGATGATAATGAATGAGAGATGACAGGTGGAGTGGGGTTTGACTGTGAGGGGCCTTGAAAGTGAATACGGGCAGCTTGTGTTTGATGCAACTGAAGCAAGCAGAAGGATGCAAAAGAGGGTGATGTGGTCAAAACTCCTGGCTAGGAAAATGATCTTTGCAACAGAATTCTGAATGGAGGTGAGCCATGAGCTTGGGCTGGACAAGGTCCCGCTGAAGTCAAAGGCATCATGGGTGTTAGAACGATTTGTGTAGTAAGGATGAGAGGATCTGGCCTTCAGTCAGCAGTTGGTTTACCTGTCTCTTTACTCCCCATTCCCCGCTACAACCTGCATGTGGCCTTAGCCAGAATGGGAAATTCCAACTACTCAGAAATATTCCAAATTTGTAGGGTGACTATGGGCTCCAAGGCATTGGTTCATCCCATTGTACAGATAAGGGCCTTTTGCAAAACTGAACTCCAAAGATTTGAATTTAGTGCAGCCAGGAAGTTTGGGTATCACTGGATCCAGGGGTCTGATTTGAGTTTATTATGGTCCAAATCACAGTCTCTGACCCAAGCTGAAGAAACATGGAGTGATTTTTTACTCTGAAATGTCTAAAGCCTTGAGAAGAAGGGACCAGTCAAGCAGACAGTCTGAAGAGAGAGAAAAACTTGAGTCCCCCAAAGGCAGGACTTCAAATTCGCCTGTGCCAAAAAGGAACCGAGATATAGAGCCATATTCCTCCAACAGCTCATTGAGGGATACAAATTGTGTGGTATCCAAAATAACAAGCTATCATCTGCCAACAGCACAATTTTAATACGTACATATGTTAAAGCTTGTCTGGTCCTATGATAATGGAGGCTTTATAAATATCCTTAGTATCTGAGACTGGTATCTGCATTTAAGGCATTACAGAAAGTTTAATTGAAGAAATGATCCAAAATTTAATTTCTCTAGCCAACAAATAAAACTTTTCTCACCTCAAATACAAGGCAAAAGACTCCAGGCACTGAACTCTTGACAACACTGAAGGGTTACCTAATGCTACTGTTCGCTGATTTTCCTAAAACAAAGCCTCTGAATAATCCACGGTAGAACAGTAATTAAGTACCATGCAAATATTTTAGCTCTAATCTTGTTATCTAGGCTTACTAATAAAATTGAATTACATGATTTGCAGTCTTCTAGGTCTGTCTTTTGGGTTTGTTTTTTTTCCTCCAATGGTGGGAATGTCTCCAGTTGTCATAGAAAGAATCCCTAAGGACAAAGACTAAATGAACATTGGAAGAGGTCTGAGAAAGTGTGTATCTTTCAGAGACTTATAGAAGACAACTCCACCTCCATCAGGGTGTGAGTCTGACCAGATGGACTGATCTTCTGTGTAAGACCTCCTTACCTCACAACCCTTCTTCTAGCCTAAGTGGAGATGGTTCCAGGGAAGGTCAGGGTATTCAGAAAGGTTTGTGTCTTTGATCTGTCCACAAAATAAAAATCTTTGTGACACTAGGAAAATATTATTCCTCTGTCTCATGTGTTTGTTCTTTTCCCTTCTTTCTAGTGTGGCAGGGCCAGCCTTGATCTGGAAAGGAAGCAGAAGACAGAGAGCGGTAGCTGTCAGGCGATGATGAAGAAACTACAGTTACTCCGGGACCATTAAGATGTCTCCATTTGTGATACTGTCAGGCTAATATTCCTTCGGCCATGTGCCCAGTCTCAAAAAACTTCTGGCCAGTCTCCTTTTTTCTGGATCCAGGCCTACTTTCCCTATTGAGGGCATAGCAAGCAATCTTACCTGCACTACCAGGTCAGTGTCTGCTGAGTAAGGTGTGGTATGGGGTCACACTTCCCCAGGCAGAGCTCTGACAGGCATTGTGTCTTGAGAGAGACCACTGGTCTTTCCCCAGTTCACCTGGCCAGTTCCATGAGCCAAGACAGGGTGGGGAAGCATTGGCCCTTCCTCTTCCTTGGTCCCTTTGGGGTGATTTGCATCCCTGAATGCACAAGAAGAGAGCAGTCCCCATGCTCGGGATTGATTGACCGATTGCTATTATATCTGGCCCCTTGTGGGGTGAGAAGAGGGTGGGGGAAGTGCCACACTAGCCTTAGACACTATCGGACCCAGAGCAGACATACCATTACACCCAAATGGGCCAAATTCTGCACACACACAGCTCCCCTTGAAATCACTGGGAGCCATACATGGCTCACTGAAGGCAGAATTTGTACCAATATGGGTCATAACATAGTAAGTGGCATTGGAGAGACCTAACTAAGGGTATGTCTACACTACAAACTTATGTCGATTTTGTTAAGGTCGATTTTGTAAAGCAGACTGTATAAAATCGATTTTGTGTGTCCACACTAAACACAGTAAGTCGGCATTGTTCATCCACACTACAGTGGGAAGCGTCGACATAGCGAGTGGTGCACTGTGGGTACCTATCCCACTGTTCCCGGAGTCCCAGCAGGCACCATTTCAAGTGGTGCATTGTGGGTAGCTATCCCACAGTTCCCAGAGTCCCAGCAGATGCCATTTTGAGCTTTCTCCGTTCCCAAACCCACCCACCCCGCAGTGCTCCTCCTGCTGTGAAAGCAACTGCAAACAGTCATTTTGCGCGCTTTTGCTGCCTGAGCTGACACCATAGCAGTGCAAGCATGGAGCCTGCTCAGGTAACTGCTGCAGTAATGGCCGTTGTGAATACCTCGCGCATTGTTGTGGACTTTATGCTGCATCATATGCACAAGAATGCGATCAGGAGATGACTGCGCTATCTGGAGAGTGACGACAGTGATGAGGACATCATGGACATGGACACTGACTTTTTTGAAAGAAGGGAGCCTGACAACCTGGCAATTTTGGTGGCAATGGGGCAGGCTCATGCTCCGGAATGCCGAATCTGGGCGAGGGAAACAAGCATGGACTGGTGGGATCGCACAGTGCTGCAGGTCTGGGATGACTCGTGGCTCAGAAACTTTCACATGAGAAAGGGCACGTTCATGGAACTTTGTGACTTGCTTTCCCCTGCCCTCCAGCGCAAGAATACCAAAATGAGAGCAGCCCTCACAGTTCAGAAGCGAGTGGCGATAGCCCTATGGAAGCTTGCAACGCCAGACAGCTACCGGTCAGTCACGAATCAATTTGGAATGGGTAAATCTACAGTGGGGGCTGCTGTGATGCAAGTATCCAGGGCAATCATTGATCTGCTGCTATCCAGGGTTGTGTGTCTGGGAAACGTGCAGGCTATAGTAGATGGCTTTGCCGCGCTGGGATTCCCTAACTGTGGGGCGCCTATAGATGGCACTCATATCCCTATGTTGGCACCAGATAACGAGGGTGCAGAGTACAGAAACCGCAAGGGGTATTGTTCAGTGGCCATGCAAGCACTGGTTGACCACAAGGGACGTTTCACCAACATGTGCGTGGGATGGCCGGGAAAGGTTCATGGTGCTCGTGTGTTCAGGAACTCTAGGCTGTATAGACAGCTGATGCGAGGGACTTTCTTCCCAGACCAGAAAATTACTGTGGGGGGTGCTGAAATGCCAATCGTTATCCTTGGGGACCCAGCCTACCCCTTAATGCCCTGGCTTATGAAGCCATACACGGGATTCCTGGACAGGAGTCAGGGGCTGTTCAACTATAGGCTGAGCAAGTGCAGAATGGTTGTGGAGTGCGCATTTGGCCGTCTGAAGGTGGAGAATCCTACTTATTCGCTCAGACCTCAACAAAAGAAATGTGCCCATTGTTATTGCTGCTTGCTGTGTGCTCCACAATCTCTGTGAGAGCAAGGGGGAGACATTTATGGCGGGGTGGGAGGCAGAGGCAAATGTGCTGTCCACTACTTACGAGCAGCCAGACACCAGGGCAAGTACAAGAGTGCACCAGGAAGCGCTGCGCCTCAGAGAAGCCTTGAAAAACAGTTCTGTGACTGGCCAAAATGCTGTTGAAAACCCGTTCCCTTGTTCTGCTCTGTGATAAGCCTCCCACCCTCCAGCCCTATAGAGCTGTTGAAAACCCGCTCCCTTGCTCTGCGATAAGCCTCCCGCCATCCTTATTCCCTCCCCCCCCCATTTGCAGAGTAAATAAAGTCTCTCTTTTAAAAAGCATGCATTCTTTAATGATTCTTCACAAACAAAGGGGAAGACTGGCAAGATAGCCCAGAAGGGGTGGGTGAGGAGGAAAACCGGTCGGTGTGGTGGATGGGGAAAGGGGGGGACAAAGACACAGCACATTTTTTAAACTTGTCTGATAAACTGAGCCACATGCTGCTTGTGTTGTATTGTGGGGTAGAGTGGGTCGGTTCCCAGAGCCTCCCCCCCCGCACATTCTCACCCCGCGTCTGGGTGGGGAAGCAATGGAACTTGGGGAGGAGGGGAGGTGGTTACACAGGGGCTACAGGGGCGATCTTTGGTCCTGATCAAGCTCCACCAGACACCGGAGCATGTCACTCTGATCCTCCATTATCCACAGCATTGCTTCCATCCTCCTTTCTTCCCGCTCCTGCCATCTCTCCTCCCGCTCCTGCTGTCTCTCCTCCCATGCTGCTACTGCTGCCCTGGATGTGCTCTGGGACTCTAAAAATTTTTCTCTCCATGCTTTGTTTCAAGCTGCCTCACTGCGGGAGAAATTCATGAGCTCAGCAAACAAATCTTCTCTTGTGCACTTCCTTCTCCTTCTCATCTGCGCTAGCCTCTCTGAAGGGGATGTTAGCGGCATGGGAGGGGATCACGCTGGCTGTAGGGGAAAAGAAGGAAAAAGGTTATAAGATAGATACTTTCTCCAGGAAAAAGGTTATAAGATAGATACATTCTCCAGAACAATGGGAACAGTCTTTCACGATGAAACAAAGTATTCACAGAGTGCATATGCGTTCTGTACAAGGTCGCATTTTGCACCTTAAATTGAGTGTCTGTAGCTTTCCTGTACAGGCATCACATCAGGCACTCTCTCCCAGGGCCAGGCAACAGAAACCACCATGCAGGTAAGCCACATTCTTTTGGTTTGATCTACATTCTTTACAACAATGCTTTCCTTTCCCACAGTAAGCACCCCCCACCCCCACCGCGTGGCTCCCTGCTGCTGCTGCAACACAAGCAGCCCCCAGCCCAAGCTGCTGCTCTCATGGAGGTTTCTCTCCCCCCCCACAAACACACACATGCCCCCAACACAAGCAGCCCCCAGCGTTTTCTCTTCCTCCCAACCCCCTTACCCTGCTGGTCTCATGGAGGTTCCCTGCTACTGCACCACAACCCACAGTAAATGTCCCCCGCACCGCGTGGCTCCCTGCTGCTGCAACACAAGCAGCCCCCAGCTCAGGCTGCTGCTCTCATGGAGGTTTCTCTCCCCCCACCACAAACACACACATGCCCCCAACACAAGAAGCCCCCAGCCCAAGCTGCTGCTCTCATGGAGGTTTCGCTCCCCCCCACAAACACACACATGCCCCCAACACAAGCAGCCCCCAGCGTTTTCTCTTCCTCCCAACCCCCTTACCCAGCTCTTTTGCGCTGGTTGGTCTCCTGTGCTGATGAGCTCTGCATGGTGAGTGTCCTGTGCAGGTGAGCTCACCACGCTGGCCAAATAGGAAATGAAATTCAAATGTTCCCGAGGCTTTTCCTGTCTACTTGGCCAGAGCAGCGAGTTGAGACTGCTGTCCAGAGCGGTCACAATGGAGCGTTGAGACTGCTGTCCAGAGCGGTCACAATGGAGCACTGTGGGACAGCTCCCAGAGGCCAGTAAAATCTGCATGCGTCCTCACTAAGCCACAGTCAACCCAGAGACGTTGATTTAAGCGTTACTCCCCTGGTTTTGGTGGAGTACAGAAATCGATTTTGAGGGCCCTTTAAATCGACTTAAATGGCTACTGTGTGTGGACGGGTGCAGGGTTATGTCGATTTAATGGCACTAAAGTCGACATTAACTTGTAGTGTAGACCAGGCCTATGAAACACTGAAGGAGGGCATTTCTTAAAGGCTGAACCATGGCATTCACTGCCCAACACTGACTGTTTCAGTCTGGTACAGCCATTCCAATGTAGCCTGTGTTATCGGGATCACCAGGAAAATCACTGCTTTTTCCACAGATATCAAACACGCTGTCTAAAGTTCTTTTGCATGAATTTAGTAATAATGGTGAGATTGGCTGTACTTAGGTCAGAGTAACCATATATTTATGTTCTTAGATAGCCTCGCTGGGTTTAGGGGTACAATTGCTGATGAGCTCTGCCATCCACGTGAGCAAGTACCTGAAATTCTTACTAACGTTTTGTCCAGACTTCCCATTCCAATAGGAGTCCAGACCAGGAGATTTCCCAGACTGTCAAGAGTAAACTGCCTGCATCTGAATCTAAGGGATTAATTGTATTTCTCAGTCGCTCTTTCTCTCTGTCTGCCTTGGTAAGTGGAGACAATTTACTCGTATTTAAAAATTAATCAATTTCCTCCTAACAGGCTGCCCTGCTTGCTTTTTAAAGTGCCTTGGGGGGGGAGAATTCTGATAAATTCAGATACAGTTGCTGCTATTTGATGGAACTTTTGTTTCACAAACTCTCAGTGATCTCGCTCATGGTTATAAGTGGTGACATTGCCCCAGATAATCTGAAATTTTTTCAATATCTCTATACAGCTGCAACATTCTGTCTGCCTTTCCAGCCCATTAATATCCTCTAACAACCTCCTGTGCTCCACAAGACTTTAATGCTTTTTAGAAGCAAAAGAGAGGCATCCAAACTCCTCTTTCAGGGCTATATTTCTGAAAACCCAGTCTCCAACTGTACCTGTTCACAACCCACCCCACTCCTCCACCTACCTCTGTGCAGTTAATTTTGGTGCGTGCTTTTTTGCAGATACACTTTTTCTGTATATATTCTGTGGTGTAGGGGGTTCAAACTGTATTTGTGTGAGCTAAGTGGGTAGGTAGGTGGCTAGCTACCTCACTTGCACGTGCAAAAATAAGGCCCAATCCGGTAAGGTGATCAGGCCCTGATTCAGCAACGTACGTAAGTATGTGTCTCACTTTAAAGTGTGTTTTACTCATGTGCTTAAAGGCAGGCACATACCTACATGCCTTGTTGAACTGGGTCTAAGTGTCTCCAGTGAACATTCCATCCCCCGAGTAGACATCCCACCCCATACAAACCTTGTTTATTCTTTCCTTGTTTAGATGGAAATTTAAAAACCAAAGTACTTCTTGCTTTGCCTGGACCTTAAAGATCTCCTGGGGCTTGTACAAGAAGGGGGTTTGCCCAAGTGTCCTCCTTTGCCAGAGTTTCCCCTGCTCCAGCTATGGTGGAATGTAGTTGCTGCTACCCTCTCACATCAAAAATGTTTAAGAAGGGGAGGGGGAGTTACTTCAGGCCCAATCCTTCAAACCTGACTCAGCCAAAATTCCCAGTGAAAGCTTTGCCTGAGTTAAGAGTGCAGGCTCATTTCGTCACAGATAGCTCCAGGAAGCGTGCTCAAGGATTAGCGGCCTGATAGATCTTAGAAGGTGCTGATCTCTTCCAGAGACCTGCTCAGTGCCCTCAACTCCCACTGAAGTCAATGGTGAGCCACGTTTTAAAAATCCATAGTGTAGTGTGACCCTCTGTGTTTTCAGAGCGTGTTAGGCTATTATAGTGCTATAGCATCCACGTGGTTGTGTTTAAATCTGAGGGCTCAGAAGGGAAGCTATGTCAATACGAATGAGACCATCAGCCTTAAGTACCTAACTATTGACAACTGAAATACAGTTGGATTTTATTTTAATTCACATTTAGCAGTTACGAGCTGACTGGGTGGCATGGTATCTGAAAAAGGAAAGTCTACCTAACTATTCCTGCAATTCTACTTTTTTCTCTCTCTTTTTTTTTTTTTTTCTTCTCCCCTTTGGAGTGAACTAACCAGATTGCATTCAGTTCAGAAGGTAAATGGTGGACTAATAATATTATCCAAAAAGCTATTGTTCTTCATTAGCAGTCCCTTGAGGTCAAATCAGTCATTTTGCAGCTACAGAAAGCCGGTGCTTGAATACTAATGGGAAAATTGGCACGTAAATGAACTGAAGTAATTCTTACCATTTCTTAACGATCTGGAATCATTTCTTTTGACATTTTGATTGATCAGCAGGTTTTTCTTCTACATGTGTTTTATTCCAGGATCCTAGGATAGAGCCTTAAAGATGCTCATTCTCTATATAGGTAAATATTGCATGTATATTATGCTGATATCCACACACATATCTTCCCATACACGGAAATGGTGACTGCCTGGCCCCATTCAAATCAAGTGCAAAAGTCCTATTGACCTGAATGGGGCCAGGATGTCACACAAAGTATTTTGAACCTCATTTAAACATACAAGAATGACTTTTGGAAATGAGAAACTGAATGCTATGTGGTTTTAGATACTGCACCTCAAAATGGTATTTTGGAGGGGGTTGACGGGGCTGTAAAAGATTTCACCTACTACTCCCAAAACTATGAAGGTGGCCGTTCATTTTTTAAACAATTTTGAAATTCGAGCTGTGTATTTGGTATCCCTTGGAAGAGGAAGGTCTTTAATCAGATTCTGGAGGAGGCCTGGAGAATTCTAGTACTGACCTCTCTTTCTTCTGCCATTCGGAGGTGAGTATTACAGCACTTCTCCTTCTGCTGTGCTGGTCCACGATGTGCGGCTATGTCTCAACGAGCCCGAACTGCTCCACTGAGCATCCAGCAGGAGGTGCTCAAGAGCAGAATGTGCACGCGTTCTCTTGGAGACAAAGCATACTGAGGAAATTCCCCACAATGCACAAGGCCTTGTTAAGGGGTCAGTGGGGTACAGGCAGTTGTGCGGGCTCTCTGCCCTGGCATACATGTCATACCCCTCAAGCATTAGATGAGCCAGGATGGGCAGCTGATATTTTCTTCGAGTGCTGGTAGCAACCCAAGTCTTGCTACAGGAGATGAAAATATTTTAAGGATAATTCTGCTATCCAGGCAAATGCTGGGGTGGGTGACCCAGAAAGGGAGCATTAAGGGGTTAAAACAACACCAAGGGCCAATCCTGCAATCTTTATTCACATCAATAAGTCTTTACTTACCCAAGTAGGCCTACTGAAATCAATACAACCCATTCTGTAAATCAGAGTTACATGGTCAGGCTTTTTAAGTTCCAATGCACCAAAAGTTAAGTGTCAAATATGCCCCTTTCATCCTTGCTACACCTGCACCAGCAGGCCATCGCATGGAGTATGTTATGCCAATATTGTAAAAGGGTCAATGAGATGACCTAGGTAATTGTAGGCCTGTCCGTCTGACATTGATCCCGGGCAACATAATGGAGCACCTGATATGGGACTCGATTAATGAAGAATTACAGGAGGGTAATATAATAAATGCCAATCAATATGGGTTTATGGGAAATAGATCCTGTCAAACTAACTTGATATATTTTTATAAGATTACAAGTTTAGTTGATAAAGGTTATAGTGTTGATGTAATATATATTTAGCCTTTTGTAAGGCATTTGACTTGGTACCACATGACATTTTAATTAAAAAATAGATTTTAAATGAACATGGCACACACAAAATGGATTAAAAACTGGCTAACTGGCAGGTCTCAAAATGAATTGTAAATGGATAATTATCAAACAGGAATGTTTATCAGTGGGATCCTGCTACTTAACATTTTTATCAATGACCTGGAAGAAAACATACAATCATCACTGATATAATGACACAAAAACTGATGAAGTGGTAAATAATGAAGAGGACAGGTCACTGATACAGAGAATATGGATCTCTTGATAAGCTAAGTTCAAGCAAACAATATGCGGTTTAAATGGAAGTGTATACATCTAGGAACAAAGAACATAGGCTATACTTACACTCTGGGGAACTTGATCCTGGGAAGCAGGAAAATATTGCGGGGAAGGGCATGGTGGATGGTTAGCCGAACATGGATTCCCAGTATGACACTGTGGATAAAAGGGCTAATGAAATCTGTGGATACATAAACAGAGAAATCTTAAGTAGGAACAGAGAGGTTATTTTACCTCTGTATTTGGCACTGGGGTGACTGCTGCTGGAATACTGTGTTCAGTTCTTAACTCCACAATTGAAGAAGGATGATGATAATTGGAGAGGGTTCAAAGAAGAGCCAGGAGAATGATTAAAGGATTGGAAAACCTGACTTGTAGTGATAGACTCAAGGAGCTCAGTCTATTTTTCTAGCCAAAGAGAAGGTTAACGGGCGACTTGATTTCAGACTGTGGGGAACAAATGTTTAATAATGGGTGTTAGCAGAGAAAGGTACGACACAATGCAATGGCTGGGAGCTGAAGCTTGACAAATTCAGACTGGAAATAATTTGTACATTTTTAACAGTGAGAGTCATTAACCACTGGAACAATTTACCAGGCTCACAGTGGATTCTCCGTCACTGACCATTTTGAAATTGGTTGGTTGTTTTTCTAAAAGTTATACTCTAGGAATTATTTTGGGGAAGTTCTATGGCCTGTGTTAAGAGGTCAAACCAGATGCTCAAAGTGGTCCCTTCTGGCCTACGAATCTAGGAGTGCACTGACTGCAACAGGAATTTTAGGCGCACAAAGGAATGCCGGGGTAGGCCTTTCATACAGAGGTTATTAGAGCACTCCTGGCCTGTGGTGGTAAAGTTTGCATGTCCTCTCATCTCCAAATCAACCCAAGTTTCTCAGCTAGGAAAATTATTTCTCAGCCTTTCTTTCCTCTGTTCACATGGGAGACACTGGAGATTGAGCAGAGGGCTGGAAGTTAGGATTGTTGGTTCTGTTCAGGACGCTATGAGACTGGCTTGCTGTAGGACTTTGTGGCGGGATATAGGCCTCACACTGGCATATAAAGGGTTAACAGGAGTCTGAGGGCCTAATTAGCCCACCCGCTTACCCCTAGTGGGGCAGTGTCAGGCCCAAATTACTATAAGGCCCAACTGAGAAAAGCTGGGGAGGGCAGGCCTTCCACAAAGACAGGCCTAAGGCAAAGCAGGAGGCCAGAGGCTGATGGAGAGCCTTGAGGAAGTGCCTCGGTGACAGACTGGGAAGAAGCTGCCCCAGGAGACAGAACGCCCAGGGTGGGAGTGGTAGAGGCTGCAGCCCTATGAGGGACCCTGGCAAAAAGGGAAAGGTAGGAGCAGCCCCCGGATGCCATGGCGGATTGTGTAGCCCCTAGGGCTAGCCTGCTTGTTCGTGTTTTATACCCTTTCTTACGGGTTTGTTGTTTGTTTAATTATAATAGATAACAGATTTATGGATCTGTACTAGAATATTTTGGCAGTAACACAGGGAACCTACAGGCCACATCCTGTAAGATGAGCTAAAGCAAGTTCACCCACTTATATTTGTGACCTTTGGCATAGATAAGTAGCCGACTGGCTGCCCTCCATCAATGTAACTGAACAGCTACGCCACAAAGAACATGGAAATCACCACCACAAATCAGTTCAGGCAGGAATAACAGGTGTGAGTGTGAGCTAATTGTCAGTAATCCTTATGAACATGCCAGCCTATAAAAACAGTGTACCCTGACCTTATAGGGGTGAGGAAATTGTTTGCACAGGGAGGGTGGGCACAGAATGCTCAGGCTCTCTAAGAGGAGCAACCCCGCCATGCTTAGTGAGTGTTTAGTCAGGTTTTTAATTAGTTCCTCTTGGGTCTTTCTATAGCTTCTAGCTTCCCCCATGCTCCTAAATTCTTCATCTCCCACTCAAGCATTGATGAACCTGGACTGTCAGACTCCTTGGCATGCCAGAAGCATGGCTGGTCCTTTGGCTCTCACCACCAGGTTACGAAGGAAAGGTGTCAGTATGTTAATCCAGGAAGCTTTATAGTAAACAAAACCACGTGTACCTCTAACCATATTATTTCCTTTGTCATTCTGACTGTACTGTACTGTGAACACACTCCGCCGGCTTAGTGCGTTTAGTGGGACACACACAATTGACTGTGCAATCTGTTCAGAAAAATCAAGTTCTATAAATTCAGCCTAATTTTGTAGTTAGTCTTTAAGGTGCCACAGGACTCTTTGTCACTTCTGCAATTCCAGACTAACACGGCTACCCCTCTGATTCTTAATTTCGTAGTGTAGACCTACCCTAAGTGATTGGGCAACACAATGGCAAATGAAATGTAAAGTAATGCACAATGGAAAAAATAACCCCAACTAAACATACAATATGGTGGGGGCTAATTTAGCTACAACTAATCAGGAAAAAGATCTTGGAGGCGTTGTGGATAGTTCTCTAACGATATCAACAGTGTGTGCAGCAGCAGTCAGAAAAGCAAACAGACCAGTTGCAGGCAAGCTTCTAGAGGTCTATCACCACTTGCTTCTCAACTGTCAGGGCAGCTCTCTGGGAATCATCCCATACCTGCATCACTATGTGATCCCACCAGTGTGTGCTTGTTTGCCGGGCCCAGAATCAGCATTCCACGGTATGAACCTGCCCCATTGCCATCATGATGTCCCAATTGCCACATCCCGTGCTGTCAAGGAAGTCTGTGTCTATGTCTTCCTCACAATCATCTTCATGCAGGCGTCTCCTCGGCAGGTTCTGCACATCCTGCTGGATAATGCGTGAGGTGTTTACAATGCTCAAAACAGCAGCGGTGAGTTGAGCAGGCTCCATGCTTCTGTGCTATGGATTCTGCACGGGTAACTCAGTGTAAAAAGCGCAAAATGATTGTCCACTATTGCTTTCACGGAGGGGGGAAGGAGGGAGAGGAGACTGACCACAAACCCAAAACCACCATGACACTATTTTTGCTGCACTGGGCACTTCGCCCACAATTCCAATGAGCAGCAGGAATTCTGGGATAGCTACCCACAGTGCACTGCTCCACGGTGGAGGACACACTCTGTAGACTTAATGCTCTTAGTGGGGACACACAAAATCGACTATAAAATTGCTTCTGAAAAAACGACTTCTATAAAATCGACCTAACTTTGTAGTGTAGACGTAGCCTTTGTTTGGGGGCCAGATTCTCCCAGGGCTTTGAAGCCTGGCTCTGAAGCAGCTGGTGCCCTGACTAGAGAGACCCTGGCTCTGAGCCAGGTCGGCAATGCCCGTGTGGCTGCCAAAGTTCCCGTTTCCAGCCCTCGCTGTACAGCTGGGGGAGGAACCAGGTACAAAGGGGCTGCTGGGCTCGGAGGGGTTCCCACATTGCGCCCGGCTGCAGCTTCTGGGCTCTGCTGGCTATTTCTGGCTCCCTTGAAGCTGCCAACCCCGGCCGGGAGGGGAACGCGCCGCCTCAGACCGTGTTCCCGGGCGCGGGGGAGAGGGTTCAGCCGCTTGCATCTCTCGCGTCCCGCTGCTTTCGGCTCTTCTGGCCGGGGAGCCCCGGGCGAACATCGCGTCGTTACCGCCACAGCTCCGCGCCGGGGGAGCCTCCTCCGAGGAGACGCACGAGCCACGCGCCTCCCTCTGCCCCTCCCCACCGCTTCCCTTTCCCCACAAGTTCGCCCCCTCCTGATTTTGCCCTGCCCGCCCCTATCTTTACTCCCCTTGGGCCCGGGGCGAACGAGGGCAGGGTCGCGGCAGCGGCTCCCACCGTCCCCGGCCGCTAGCCCGCGGCTCCCCCGGCGGAGCAGCCCCTGCTCCGCGCCCCGTCCTGCGGCGCTGGGGCGGAGGAGGCGCCGCGCGTCTCCCGGGCGGGCTCTTGGCTCCCTTCCCCGCGGCGGGGGAGGAGAGCGGCGGGGTGAGGTCACGGCTCCCCTGAGCCTTGCGCCGGGATTTCAGACCCTCCCCGCGGAGCGCCCAGCCCAGAGAGCGGAGCCCTTCGCCGAGCTCTGCCCGCGCCGGCTGCTGCCCATGTCGGAACCCGCCGCCAACTCGGACCTCAAGCGGGCTTTGCCCGGCAGCCCCGCGCCCAGCGCGCAGCATGAGCCCCCGCGGGCCGAGCGCCGGCCCAAGAACTACCTGGTGCTCAGCATCTTCTCCTGCTTCTGCCCCGCGTACCCCATCAACATCGTGGCCTTCGTCTTCTCCATCATGGTGAGTGGCCGGGGGGCGCCCCTGCCCTGCCGGGAGCTTGCACAGGTCCCTGGGGCCTCGGGGGCACGGGGGGGTCCCCTCGCTGAGGCAGCACCAGCCCCCGGTTGGGGGGAACCCAGCCCGGAGCCGTCCCGCACCCTCTGACTCCCACAGGCTCCGGAATGACCAGCAGCTGCCGGGCTCGTTTGCTCGGGTCCCGGAGCCCTCCCTTGGCCCTTTGCTCTAGGACGCCTGGTCCTAGCTCGGGCCCATCTGGGAACCCTGCAGGGCTGTTACAGAGCCTTCCCTTGGCCCGGTCTCTGGCCTTTCCCACCTCTGTGCCTGCGGGGGGGAGGGGCACTATTTCAGTGTCCATCGCAGCAGCCCCCATCACAGAGCACTGGGAGGGGGCTGGAATCCCGCTCTTCCCCCGCCAGCTCTTTCGCTGTAACAGGCCGGCTCCAGCTCTGGGGCGCTCAGAGGCGGCTCTGCATTGTGTTGCTCAACCCCCCTCTCTCATGCCGAGGGAATTCCAAACACAGCAGCCTGCCCCCGCCTGCCAGTTCACCTGAACACTCGGCAGAGGGGTTGGCTTGGTGGGTTTTTGTTTCTTTTTAATTTATTCAGCCCCCCCCCCCCCCCCGCCGTGGGAAAACACACTAATGTTCTGGGCAAAGTCAGCCTTCGATCTTACACCTCCCCTCACACTGTACTCCCCTGTACTCAGCAGTTGTAAAGGGGTAAAGCAGGGGCTCGCACACCTGCCTCTCTTTGACCTACTAGATAAGTGCCCTTCTCCCGGTATCTAGTACTGTCTTTATGCTCCTGATCTGTAGAACCAAAGGGTCAGATCCGGTCTTTCCTTTGATTAAAGTATTCTTAACTACCCAGTCTGTGAGCGTGACTGGAATCGCTATGAGGAGCATGTGTGATAAAATACAGCACAGGTTTCTTTCCCCGCCTCCCCCTATACTCCTCTCTAGCTTGCTTGCTTTCTCTTGTATGAGCGAAGTCTCTTGCACTGTTAGTTGACAGTACTGTTGTTTTGGAGGAATGGTACCTGTTGTGAAGGGCCTGGGTGGGACAGGAAGAAGCAATCTCTCTGGTGGCTAGGGCCAACCCATGGAGGACTTTGAATGTCAGGACAGAAACCTTGAACTGCACTCTACATTCAGTGAGGAGCCAAGGAGACAGAGGGCAAAGCAATGTGTTCATGGGCACCTGTGTGAATAAGCAGAAGGGCTCTTGTGTTTTGTGGTACTTGGCGCATCTGGGGGTATGTGGTTTCATTCCTAAATAGGAGTCACAGTGTACAAGCTGGGGGGTCAAAATGCATGAATCACCGCAGCCTGGACTGTGTCGGATGGGATGGAGTGCATCTTCGGGCCAGTCATGGGGGGGAGTGGGTGATTTTTTTTTATTTTTTTTTGCCACCCTGTTTCTTTGAGCAGCCTGTAGCAATAAAGAGGCCAAAAGGACACCAAGGCTGCAGCCTGACGTGACAATTTGAGGGCAGAAGTCCTTGATGGCAGAGGCTGTGCTGGAGAGTCAGGTTCTTCCAAGTGCTCCCCTTGTCCTACCAGCATCATTGCAGGCCTGCCTGGGGTCGGTTTTTACCCAGCTGTTTTGTTTCCAAACACTAATCTTAGCAAGGCCAGGAGGAAGCTGGTTCATGGTGCTGCTCACATTGGATATAAAGGAAATTGAGATTTGCAGTTCTGAATTCTGAAGTATTTTCTTCCTTCAGTTTTGTTGGCAATCCTACTAAGAATACAGGTCCTGATTCCGTAAGGTACTTGAGCACGTTTACCTTGGTGCACTAGTCCCAGTGGAGTCAATGGCACTGTTTGCTGGTTTTCATGTTAGGCATGTGTTTAAGGACCATACTGAGCCAAAACCATGAAGGAGATAATAGTGTCAGTGGCATAAATCAGTGTCACAACCTCATGTTCTCCTGCCAGATAAATGAAAGCTGAAACATTTATCAGACCTAAAACATGGAGGCAAAGATGATTCAAATAAAGTCTTTGGTGTTCTGTTATCTTGGTCACAAAGTTTTATTCCAATTAACTTTGTCCATTAAGCCAACTAATTCAGCATTGCAGACGTTTATTCTAACATACCTTTGTGTGTGACAATGATCACTGCAAAGCAGCATTCTGATTGGCAAAGGAACAGCTGTGTTTTTCTTCAGCCAGTCAACTTGTATAGGTGTGTGATTTTTAGCAATAAATATGGTCTTTTCTGATTGCCTGACACTAATTTTATTTGCTACAATAATATGCAAAACAGTAATAGTTTGAATTCTTTGGCAATAACCCATGAAAATTAATGCACTGAGACACAAAGGGCTGGTCTCGCAAACCCTTGCACAAGGAGTAGTCTCTTAGTAATGCAAGAAGCCCCATTAACTTGGGACTATGTGAGTAAAAATTATTTGACTGGTTAATATCTCTAAGAAGATATATGATCCATGTGATCTGTAATCTTCATTTATTTAATGGAACTGAGAGGACAAACATATTTGTATTTTGCATCTCTTTTCATCAATGAGGCTGCAAAGCTCAGTAAAAATGTAAACCTTTTCATATATATGTATTCAAATGATTACACTTGTACAGTGTGTATCAAAACATGCTAAGCTAAAACTAATCAGAAATCGTATTTGAAGAAATCACAAGTTAAAGTAGATTTTTCCAAGGCGGTCTTGACTACCAAGTTTTTCAGAGATAAAAGGCATTGGCGATAGTCCTGTTTCCCCAGGTAGATATTTTCTTTGTTTTTGACAATCTATGCCACATAGGTCTTCTTAAATCAAGAAAGAGATTATCTTTGATGGTGTGTGACATCCTTTATGTCTGTGGATGTTCTGGGTACTATATAAATATAAAATAACAATAATTGCTATAAACTGAAATTGTACATTCACTAAAGTCAACATGTAACAGCTAAGAGCTGAATGTGGCTCTTGGATGCTTAATGTGGTCTTCACAGCACCCTTCACCCTGTATGGACATGCCCTTGCCCACATCCCAGTTTAAGATCAAGCTAGCTTTTGTAGGCAGGCTCACAAAAATTTCTCTATGGGATGTGTAGAAACTGTTGTGGGAAAGGCACTTCCTGAATGCTGAACGGTCCTTGCAACTTTTAACCACCCACTCCCTTTGTCTTCACATCACCACCAGCCAGAACCTGTCCTTTTTAACAAAGATAACCTGTCCTGTCCAAGCTTCTTTTGACAGAGCCCCACAGAGCTTCAACTCCCAGAACCACCTCCCCTACCAGACCCCAAGTTCTGGAATGGAACCTGTTACACTTGCACTGTGTTGATACCTCTCCTGGTATTGATCCCTCTAGCTCACAAACGTTTTTCAGACTCTCTGAGGATTTACATTCATTTCCATCTGGTGTGTTCTATTTTTCACAGAAGATGCCCAACTATACACACTGCGGAGACAACCAAATAGGGTGCTACCTCAGAAAAGACTTCAGAGCAGTTACAGTAGGAGGTATATAAAATGTATGCTCGCTTTCAGAACCCCTAATGGACCTGATCCTGATCCTAAGCTTATCAAAACCAATAGCAAAACTCCTATTAACTTCAAGGGGAGCAGGACTGTACCCAATGTCTGTTTGTCGTGTCCTTCCAACGTGTTTCTGATATGCTGACAACAAAAATACGGTTCGCACCAAAGGTATCATCTAACTCACCAGCCGGATGTTATCCTCCACACAACTGATGTACTGTAATGGGTTCCTGTTCCTTTTTTCCCCCTTGCTTTGGGGGCTCCAGTCTTATCCAATTTAGATCTTATTTCCTTAAGTATTTCTGAAGGGACCTTTCCACCCATCCTAATTATTCTTCTCTCTGCCTTATTCCCTGCCTCCTTTGTAGAACTCATGGCTACATGAGATCAGTGAATCCAAGAGGAGGAAGTTGTGGCACTATAATGCTGGAGGTGCTGTCTTTAGGATAAGCTGTAAAACCGAGGCCCTGATGGCTCGAGGACATTAAAGATTGCTTTAATGAATAGAAGCATTTACCCCAATGTCTGGGCCAAACTTCAGACTTGGGCGATTACATTCTCCGCAAATGTATTCCTTGGCAATTCCGACTGGATATTGTATTCTTCTTTCCCGTGTGCTACTGTGTCGTGTTGCTGCGAAGTGTTACACCGCTGATGTGTTCCACCCCACATTCAGCTGTTTTATAATGCTGGATGAAGTGATTTCAATGGATCCCTGCCCAGCCTTCTAGGGGTATTGCGTTTTTCATTAATTGGTCTGTGTGGGCTCCTTGGATGAAAGATTCTGCAGATGTGGAAAGTTCCATTATAATTATTCTCTAGTGTCTTCCTCAGCTTTCTACCTCACTCTTCTCTTCTGAGTCCATTGAGCTTGGATCAGATTCTGTCCCTCCTCCTTTAGACTAGAGCTCTATCCTGAAGAACATCACCGGGTTCAGGTGCCATTGCTAATTTTGTGCCCGGTTCTGCTCCTGCTGCAGTCAATGGGGAGCCACCTATTGACTTCAGCGGGACCAAGGTTGGGCCCTTTATGTTATCCCTCGGTGTCCACTGCTGACAACTCCACTTCAGCTCTTTTGTTTTACTGACCAGCGAGGCAACATGGCAATCTCCGTGTTGATTTATATTTACAGTGGCATCTCAAGAGCTATTCTCATCAATTCATAGACTTTAAGGTCAGAAGGGACCATCAAGATCATCTAGTCTGACCTCCTGCATATTGCAGGCCTCAGAACCTCACCCACCGATTCCTATAGCGGACCCCTAACCACTGACTGAATTTATTGGAGTCCTCGGGTTATGATTTAAAGACTTCAAGTTGCCGTAGCTTTCTGTGGGGGTTGGGTATTATTGATTGGACAGGATGAATCCTTCACACAGGGTGGGCAGCTGACCCACAGACGCCAGAACTCAAGGTATGAGGTTCATAATGGCAACATATTGGACTCCAAATCCAGCACTGTTGCAGCTGGCTGGCTCTTGTCTGCTGGTACGTTACTTTTCTTGAGCAGAGGCATGGCACAAGGTCCATAGAAGAGGCAGTGGGAGTGTGGAAGGAAGACAATGGAACTTGCTCTCTGAAGAGGTCCTTCCCCACTCGGTGGTTTTAAAGCGCCGTTAGAGGTGTTTGTTCTGGTCGGCGGTGTGAGACACGGGTACTAGCATTTCCTTGCATGTGACGTTATCTCCTTTAGAAGGCTTATTTGGGAACATTGGAAGGACATTTTGTTTAAAAAGTAGCTAATAGCTAATTATGCGCTAGGACACCTAGAGCCTTGATTAGACAGGCATGGGAGGGGTTGTCACTTTAATTTAAACAACTAACTAACAATGCTTGGCTGCTGTGCTGAATCACGTCTGCCCCTGCTGTTAGCTATACCCGCCAGCGATAAACATCCATAGTCAGTCCATCCCTGTAAACACCGAAGTGAAAGAGTGGTGGGAAGCTGTGTAGAATGGCTTACTCCTCCCTGTGTGCCCAGCTTGCTAATATGGGACAGGATGGAAGGGAGATGAAGTTAGCTCTCCACCCACTCCCTGGCCCTCTCTGCTCTCTCCCTGCCCATTTGTTGATGGTTTGGTAGCATTGGGCAAGTATGTCTTGCTCACCTCCTCTCAGCCAGAGTCAGTCTGAGCTGGACTGCACAGGGACCCTCGCTTCCCTGCAAAGCCGGGGAAGGGCTCTGCCAATCTGGCCCTACAGGGAGCACAGACTGTCTTCAAGTAAGTCATCTGAGGCTATTAAGATTTGTAAGTGTAGCAGGGAGGCTGACTTCTAAGGTATTTGCCATCTATAAACCGCCAAGGGTTCTCTGGTTCGTTTTACTTTGCAACGGACAGTCAGATTTCAGCCTAAGGAATAATGAGCGAGTACTGTACAGTGGAAATGCTTAACAAAAAAAAGCAACTTAAAATTAATTAAAACCTTAGGGCCCAATCCTGCTAACTTCTATGCCCATGAGTTCAGGACGGCCAGTTCTGGAACAGAGGAACTCTTATATAAATAAATGAGTGAGTGGTCGTGAATCACATGAATAGAGCTGTGGGGCTGTTGAAATGAACACGGGTTTGTGGGACCAGGCCCCTACTTCGTTTATGACTTCAAAAAGAACAAGAGAGGAGGAATTTGAGAGATTTCATAAGGAATTAGACTGAAAGTGGCTGTGATTTGCTATTGAAACTAGATTACGAGGTTAAATACAAATAGACATATTACCCTAGACAGAGTGGTTAACCCTAGAAATAAGAGTGGGGTTGGGTCAGTTTCGATCTATAACTGCTGAAGGTGTCCTATGGATGAAGAACCAAAAGCCTGATCCAAAGCCCTTTGAAGTCGGTGGAAAGACTGGCATTGATTCCTGTGGGCTTTAGATTTGTCCCTCCCGTAGATACGTTTTATCCTTGAACAATATCTACTTAACACTGTTTAATATAAGCCGCCTGACAAAGGAGCCTCTCTCCTGCTGCTCTCTTTTAAATCTGGTGCTTGCCCCTTTGTGCTAATTGCCTCCTCCTCATCCATGGATTTTTATTAAAATAACGTTGTTCCAATAGCATGACTTATTTAAGTATGCAGTGTGAATTATTTATCCATCCAGTGCCCACGCAGGTCACCTTGAAGCTCTTCTTCGTGCTTCCAAAATACATTAGAATGGCTCTATAGAGCCTGCCTTGCCAAAAGCTTCACTTCAGCCTGCATCATGCGTTCAACAGGGAGTAATTATCCTAGAAGTAACAAACCACTCTAAGCCCTGGTCTACACTGGGAGCTGGGGGGCGGGGGATCAACCTAAGATACGCAACTTCAGCCACTTTGATAATAATAACCGTTAATGTTTTAATAATGTTATGTACTTCTGTAGCATCTTCCACATGAGGATCTCAAAGCATTTTAAAAACACTAAGACATTACGTCTCACCCTTATGATGTAAGTAAGTGAACATTAGACTCATGTTGCAGATGGATACAAGACATGAAGTGACTTAGCCAAGGGTATTCTCAAAGTCATTGCCAGAGACCAAAATAGAATCCAGCACCCTGGACTCCCAGTCCTTTGTTCCAACCCTTCCATATAAACTGCTTTTAATTTAGCCTCAAGAGCATAATTTAAGAAAACCTGAGATTTCTTTATATATAAAAAATTGACAAAGTGAGTTCCTTGTTTCACTTTACCATCCCCTTGTCTCCCCTGCCATCCTTCTAAATAGCAAAGCAAGCCTACCTCTGCTGGTTCTGCTCATGCAGATAGTCCTGGTAAAGTCATCAGAATAACTGCTTGAGTAGATAAGCAAGATTTTTTACCAACGTGACAAAAAACTAGAGAGTCCTCTCAGTGAAGCGCCAAACAGGATACCACTCTGCTAGTTTAAAGACAGAGAGAGTGGCCATTTCCCCCCACTTGGCATAATAACTGAGTCTCAGGACAAATCGCTGCTTTTCTGCTAGAATGATCAGTTGGGTTGGTTTCTGTTAGTTGAAGGCAAGTCACCGGAGTGCCACAGCTTGTCTCTCACCAGCTATTTCCAAAGTGACTTCCATACACCTGATTTGACTCTTGCTCCTGTGGAATGAAGAATGGGCGTCCAGCTATAGTTAGAACAGAAGAGAACTTCTAATGCGGTTGGAGAAATCGATCCACTCCTCCTGAGTAAACGGTGAACTTTTTCTACATGGGCTTTTCAGGCTGCCATCCAGGGCCGTGTACACAGAGAAGATGTGAACTCACAGGGCTAAATTGCGGCTCTGAGCTGCAGTCTGCATGTAAGGCACCGCAGATGCCACGTGTCTAGTGGGAGCTCTCAGATATTTTGTGCCTGAGGGAGAGACAAATGACTTGCACCCAGGTTGTGCGGAGGAGCAGAGTCACTACTACACTCCTTGAGAGGACTACATGCAACTTTTCCCACTGCTGGGTGGTGCAAAGGGCTTAGGGTGAGCACCCCATTTGGTCTTTTGGGGCTCAGTTCTGCCATGCATGGGAATCAGAGGGACTACTCACTGAGTAATGAATGTACTGTCTGATATGAGTAAGGGTGACGGCATCCAGCACTAAGAGAGCACAAGGGTCGGAAAGGTGTCTGCCCCTTGCGCCTACATACAAGGAGGGAAGCGCCTGAGAAGAGCTGTTTGGAAATGTTACAACTGCATGTTTGTCTGCTGGAAAATGTCAGTTCATTGAAGCGAAACGTTTCCTGGGAGCATGGTGATTTAGATGAAGTTTCTAAAAAAACCAACGCAACATGCAGCTAATGTTGCCAGGATCCAGCTTGACGTGTCTGGAGAGGAATGCTTTGACTTTTTGTTTCAAAAAGAATTGTACGTTATATATTTTTTCAAAACGTTCAGTCAGGATGAAATATTTTGATTGGCCCAACATGAGAAAAATGTTACAATTTCGTTTTGCAGACAGTGGAATGAAAAAGAGAAAATGAACTTGTGGAATTTTCCACCTGGAATATCCTGTGCCCACCCAGCTGTTTTCCTTACACTCTCACTAATCCTGGCACACCTACACAAGGCCAACCACAATCTGGTTCAGAAGGTCAAATTCCTCCTTCTCCCACTCCTCCCTCGTTGAATTCCTCTGAGTTCAGAGATGTGATGTCACTGATGAATTTGGCCCATAAAGCTTGGCCCGTTCACTAATAAACAGAGCATATACGGTGTCTGGCAAATGATAGCCCCTAATTATGTTGCTCTGTTTCTAATGCTGAATGCTGACTGCTGCTAAATCGATCCAAGATTAAACATCCGGACCTTGGGGAATGAAAGCTAAGCAGTAACATCTGGTATCCCCCCAGTTCTAATTGCACTTTATTGGCCTGGAAGTCTTTGTATGGAACAGTAGACAAGCTACCTAGTGAAGGTGTTATGGTTTAGTCACGGAAATGTTTTCTGACACTGTCACGCTGACAGCCAAGTTCTATCTGAATTAAGACTGAGAGTGCATATCACTACATCAAAAGTAAAAATTATTTAAAAATAAAACAAATGGGAGGAATGGAAAATTAAAAGAAATGCAGACTTTTGAATGCCCAGTAAATCACTCAGCCTTAAATGGTGCGACCCACACCTTCTTAAGAAGAAGAAAACAAACATTGAGATACCTGATTGTATCATAGGCTTATCTCATCACTGACCACAAAGACTGATGTGTCCTGTGGTTACCCCAGCTCCAACCTTCTTTACAGTTATGTGCAGTCCATAGCAGAAGATATACGTTATAAATTCCCTGTCAGACAGACAGCATGCTGAAGGCCATCATTCTCCACTCTTCACTGGGAGACTTATCCAAAGCCCATTGAAGACTCTTTCCATTGCCTCCACAGGGCTCTGGGAAAGATCCTCAGATGCCATGGGTCATAACTGTGACCCAAATGTCATTAGACACAGAATAATGCTTCTTCGGCACAGATCACGACATTCCATTTGTTTTACATAATATAACAAATGTCAGTAGGGAGCTTAATTGTCAGATTTAGTATCAGAGATGTGTTTATGAAACTTAACTGTTGGTGGGTGCTTTAAGGCATTGCAGTTGAGCCAGGCAAACTTTGTAAATGCCTCAGCTCCACAACAATCCTGCTGGATGTGACAATCTCTAGGAAAATGACTGGATTCTGGAGTTCCTGATTCGCAAGTGGGAATGATTTCTTTTATACACTGTCCAGTGGCTCAAATTTGATCCTGTGCACTACATCTCACCGCACTCTTTCAAGTAAACCTCCATCTGAAGTCTCCTGGGTGAACCATTTTGAACTAGGACACAGCAAAAAGCATTAGAAGAATTTTCAAACTATGAAGGACGCCCATGTTTTCTCTCAGTCCTACTGTTTTAAAACCTCTTGTCAGGATAATCTGAAATTAGGTTAAAAACTACTGATTGCTGGCCACAAAACACACATAAGAGCAAAAGCATTTTTACTTGGAATTTTACAGTGTGTGCATGGGGGACAACAATGGCACTGAGCTTTCAGTGGAAAAATGGGCATAATTGGACTTTCCGCCTTATCTACAGAGCAGCTGCTATAGTTAAATAAGTGGTTACCAAATCATAGCACTGTATATGTGTATTATACATAATTAATAATACATCTGTGTGTCTGTGTATAAACAAGACTATTTTATGGCATAATTTGCAGAGTACTATGGATTTATATTATGTTAATCATTAATAATATGCAGAGCTTTACAAAAACCTAAACGTGTAAAGTCCCTGCGCAATAAGCTTCCGCTCAAATTCCTATTATTGTGCTATATTAGCTCTCTTTGCTTTGCCTATCCCATTAACACCACAATTAATGGGAAAAAGTCAGAAATTGGCAAAGTTCATTTAAGACATGTTCATCTCTTGTTCATGCTGCTGCCTATAAATAACAGTCCATTTCTCTTCCTATGCATGCTCTCTGCATTTCAGTTCTTGGTCACAAACAAGGTAAGTGTCACAATAACCTGTAACAGTCAATTTGATGAGAAAAGGTGCAAACAGGCAACAAAAAAACAAACAAAAAGCCCTACTGATATAACTCAAGCACTGCTAGAATCATGGTTGATAAACAAAAGACATGTCAGACTGGAAATTAATGAACCAAAATTGGGGTGTCAGAAATTAGATCTTTGGTGGACACAGTAATGAGGGAATGGGCTATTTCACCAGTCACTCTCCCTTGGGGTGTGTAAAAATAAAAGAAGAGACTTTGAGGGAAAAATATGGATGGACGGATGGAAACGCTGGCTGACTGAAAGGAGAGAGAAGAGGAAGGAGCAAGCTTCACCATCATGGCTGCCATCCCCACTGTCTCCCAGGGACCCTGGAGGACCTTTGTCATCCTGATCCTGAAAGAAGGCCTGATCAGACAGAGCTAAGAGAAAGGCACCCAGATGGTATTGCCACTTCCTTCAGCCCCAACTAAATCCTGCCTACCGCCTGGGATGTAAGGCTGTCATATACCCCTCCACTTACTCCAGGTGTCCGTTTCCTTCCCCCACCTTATTTCTCTCTTTCCTGTCCCTCTCCTTTTTCCTTCAGTATAATAAGAGTCTGGCTTAGCCAGCCAAGTCTGTGTATTTCGCAGCAGTGCTGCAAGCCTGTGACCAATGAGGAAACTTTGAAAGCAGCGCCCTGAGCCGCCCGATACTGCCCAAGTTCGTGCAAGTTCAGAGTGGCTAGTGAGCCAATGGGCTGGGCCTATGCTTTTCCAGCAGTGAGGCTGCAAAGGAGACTCAACGCCAGAGAGAGAAGATGCATTTTCTGCCTCTGCAGTTCATTGCCTTCCCCTGTTGCGTGTGATTGCCTTGTCAGTTTGGAAACAGGATTGGATTCTAACAACAGCTCCAGTCCAGTTCAGTTCACTTCTTCTCTTTTCCCCAAGAAGCCTCGCTTTGAAGTGCAAGGTGAGGGCTAGGAGAGAGCTCTCCGAGCGCTCCTCGTTATCCACCTCCACGAGGGGAATAGCTTATAGCACTGGGAGTGCCTCTCC